>NCQT01058742.1:13039-26714 GCA_002740465.1 Stenocereus thurberi | reverse complement strand
GAGTTGGATAAAACAATCGGAGCTGTTGGATCGAGATTAACAAACGGGATCTGATGAAGGTCACGTGAACCTTCTTGTCTTCTTTATTCTGCCTCTCTTGTCGAATGCTCGCTCTCTTTTTTCATCTCTCTTTTGGGCGTCTCATGTTTCTCATCATTTTGCTCAGATTGTTTGCAAACTTCCCCCCAGTTGTTTGCTTTCTGATTTGAATTTCGTGCATTTTCATGCAAAGCATTGTTAGTCGCTGGTTGTTTTTTAGAATTTACAGGGAGTTGTTCGAGTACTTACATTTGGTGGGTTTTTCATCATTGCTTTTGTATTTATTATTCCATTTTGATGTGATTCTAGTTGTAGATCCACGTTTTTTGCAAGATCTAGGGTTTCTAGGTAAGTTTAGTGGATTTTTGGATGTTATATGGTGAATTTCCCAATCTCATGAGCAATTTCTTGCTTTGGTTATTTAAATTTCTCGTATCGTATGTCTGATTTACGACATTAAGTGTAAAATTGCTGTTTTAGCGTTTTGCTCAAACTGGTTTGGTAATTAGTGATCAGAACATATGTAAGTAGTAATTAGTAGTTGTAATATTAGTGATTATCTATACAGGTAATCATTTCTGTTCTCTAATTGTTTGGAAGTCGGACCTAGTATGCTAGGATGCTCTGAATTGCATGTTATCAATAAACATTTTATTAGTGATCAATAGTTTTGTTATTAGTGATTGCTAGAATAAGATTAGTGATTTGTTGCTCATTTATTGGTGAGCAAAGGATGCCATATTAGTGATCAGTGTATATATACATTAGTGATCGCCAAGAATAATATCTAGCGATCAACAAATATAAGATAAGTGATTAGTAGGAACAATATTAGTGAGCAACACACACATTACTCACTGATCATTCTAAAAAGTGCACTTAGTGATCACTACATGTATGTTTGGTGATCAAATAGAATAAGGACAGTGATGAACAGATGTTGTTGGTGATCAATAGTTTTGTTATTCATGATTGCTAGAATAAGATTAGTGATCTGTAGGTTATTTATTGGCGATCCATTATTATTTGTGATCAATAGACATGTTCAATATTTTTTTTTTTTTGAGGCAATTCCTTGTACAGTTTTACTTTTGTGTTTTTGGTGATCAACGGATAGTGATCAGTAGAGATGGACATGTGTTAAATAAATATTTAATTATTGCAGTTGTTGTTGAAATTTATTACTACTGCTGTTGGGTGATCAATAGTTTTCTGATTAGTGATAATTTGTTGTGTGATCAGTGATCTCTCAAATAAATGTTTCGCTTTTCTACAGTTGTTTCTCCATCTCAGTTCTTGCGTTCGTGTTGTTGTACAGACATGTTGTTAGTGATCTATTGAATAAGTGTGTGCTGAATTCCTGCTTCTCTTAATGGTGATCAGTAGAGCTATTATCAGTGATCTATAGGTTATTTATTAGTGGTCCATTATTATAGAGTGGTGATCTCTTTATCTTTTTCTTTATTTCATTTTCTTTTCTTTTGTTTTTCAAGAAATTGTTAATACATGGAGCAGTCAAATGTTAATGAGGGTTGGTGATTCTCAAGAGAATCTTGTGGAGAACACAAGCTAAGGGAAGGTAGTGCGAAGTGATTTATGTTGCTTTTTCCTGGGTCATTTGGTTGTATCAATGGTTAAAAATACTGACCTCACTTTTTTGAAAATGTCTTCTGTGATCAGTAGATTAGAACGCGGTTGTCCGAAGTAGTGAAAAGGGATTCAAGGAAAAGGACAAGTCGAGCTCAGGTGCAAAGATTAGAAGCAATAGCAAATGTTGAGCCCCCCATTTGTTTATATACGCTGGAGATTCGTGATGCTGAGATCGTCTCCGGGGATGTGTGTGTTGACAAGTGCATTCCTTTGGGACACCTAGTCCTTCTGCTCCATCTTCACGTGCAACTACCAGGAGGCAGAACAACGATATTCAGCATCCACACCGCAAGACTGAGGCAGATTTGGAATGTATGAGATAGACCGTACCCTCACAAGGTCAGCGTAGTGTATAAGGGGCGGCAGAAATATGTGTGCATGCAATTGATAACAAATGACGGACAAGGACCAACACGGAGGTGACGTCCAAATGATGAACAAGGCCCCAAAAGGGCACGTCAGACCTGGAAATGGTGAGCGCGAGATGTCGGATCAATCGAAAATTAAATGAAAGATGGTCAAGGAGTTTCTCAACCGGATGTCACCTAAGGGGCTACGGAAATTGGTCCAAAATCTGAATGATAAGCAAAAGGAAGGCATTCGAGAAATCGATTTTGGGGCTTCCTACTTCTACAAGCTGACATTATCCTGGAGAAGATGGTGGTGTGGTTGGTTTGGAACTTTGACATGTGCTCTTGCTCTCTGCCACTCGCTAATGGTAGGATGAGGGTGACCGAGCGTGATGTGCACGTGACGTTAGGTCTCCCTACGGGCCTCTTTGAGGTAGTTGAGCCAGAAAATGAAATCGATACAACTGTTGAGTTCAAAAGCCTCCTAAATCGTTGAAAACAGTAGTGGCTTGAATGTCACAACTTTCGTAAATGTGGGAAGATAATTNGCATAATTCAGGGTCAAGTGGATGGGGCTGAGGACTTCAGAAGAAATTTTGTAATCTTCGTGGTGTCTACATGACTTCGTGAGAAAAAAAAAGTAGAGAATTCAATTGCATGATACTGAATGCGTTGGCAGATTTGACACAAGTGGCGTTATTGAATTGGGCATAATACACAATGAGATCACTTATGTCGTCAGTTGATCAGTGGAAAAGTAAGACATCACGGGTCTTTAGAGGTCCAATCCTTTTCCTAATGGTACACTCAATCATTTACCTAATTAAATATATTTAAGTTTGCAATTCTACAGCATGAAGGTGTGACTGTCATTAGAAGAGATATATATATATATATATATATATATATATATAAAATTAACAAGTGAGCGTTATAAGATTGTGAAAAACATCCAAAATTAGTGATTACCATATATTTTATTACTGATCAATAATTTCTGGGGTGATTATCACTAATCTGTTACATTTAATATGGTGCAATATTTGCTGATCAGGAATTATCGCAATAGCGATCACCAAATTGTACACTATAGATCACCAATTTCTTCTACTAACTACCAATTGTTTTTGGACGAGGGTCTATGTAGTCACTAACTTTACATCCGTAATTAGTGATCACCATTTATCTTTTTAGTGATCACCAATTTCATCACTGCATGCATTTTTTGCGGAGTAATTACCATATTTCTGTTTGACATATTACTGTTCACTAGCAGAGAAATTAGTGATGATCGTTTTCACAATGAGTGATTAGGACAATGGGTTTTTTTTTATTTTTTTTTAGCTGAGCTTTCATTTTATAATATGTCTTTAATTTGTGCCCCTATGAATATGTTTGTGATACTTGCAGCTGTGTTACCTTGATCGTGTGGTGTTCAAGCTAAGGTCGCCGCCCCGTCAATTGCTGACATTAAGAGGGTGGACAAATGATGAAATAAAAGATAGGGTGCGACAAGAATCTATAACCAGATTTGGAAGAGGTTATCTCGAGGATACGTTGGATAAGACAAGCATGACTGATGAGGAGGAACAAGTTAATGAAAAGGAACATCACAGCAAAGGTGTTAAAGATGAAGGTAAAGTTGAAGACCAAACAAGAATTTCAAAGGTTAAGGTGAGTGTGTCAAGCATGTTTAATTTATTCTGTTATTTCTTGAAACAAAAAAACAAAGAAATTATACTTCTTCCATTTTCTCCATCGTTTCTAGGTAATGTAGCATATCCTTTTGACTATAAGTGTTGGTTGTTTCCATCAAGCTCTTTTTCGGGATGGCCGGCGGCAACTGATTTGATAATAACCAGTGGTGGATGGCTGGCGGAAGTCATAATAAAGTTGGAGGACTTGATTCCTGGATCACACAGCTCACTCAAGAGAGTAAGAAAGATAGTCGCGGAATCGGTTAGCGATGCCCTCATTAGGGATACGCCTAAAAGGTCGAAGAGTAGAACGGCGATACTCTTGCAAGACTCGTATGAATCGGAAGGATTCCTGATGCAGATTGACGCAATTGAAGCAGACTCCCAAGATAAGGTGCATGACTTCCCACGGTTCGTTGTATCTAGTTTCAGCCTTCGAGTGTCTCAAGAGGAGAAAGAGCCATTGCTTGAACGAGTTGTCATTGTTGATTCGCAGTCTGATAGTTTGGCAGCAGCAGTGCAAGTAATAAATTATAATATGGGTGACGTTGTTGCGACATGTATGATGACCTCTGCACAGTACATCAGCACACCGTTGCTGTCGGATACTTCTTCNNNTAGTCTCGTAACCGAATCTTTTGTTGCTTTTTGATGTTACCAAGGCCCTGTTCTTTTTTAGGAAATTACAAGTGTGAGATGGGTGAGAGCGGGAAAGAGGGGCAAATAGTGGGTGGGAGTGGAAGGAGCGATATATATATTTTTTTTAAGTGTGGGGAAGGGGAGAAGGAGTGGAAAGAAGTGGGAGAGTTGATGTAAGTTACGTATTTTATTTTTTTCAATGTAATCTTTTACTTGTGATAGTAATTATTGATGATAAAAGATTTTTGGACTGAAAAAAATATTTTTCTGTGCTGACTCAGGTACGAAATATTGTTTCGTGGCCGTTGTTATCCAAAAAAAATTGTAATTTTTGTTATTCATAAAATAAATTACGGATATAGTTTTTTCATATATTAACCAAATACGAACAATAAAAAAATGCACATATATTCAGACATTGTTCTTTTCATTGGTAAATCCAAATTTACAAACGTCAACTCACTTCAACCCACATCAACCCACTTCACGAACTTCAATAAAAAAATACCAACTTTAATCAATTTCAACCAATTTCAATCTACTTCAACCCACTTCAATCGAATTTAGCCCAGTTCAACCAACTTCAGCCCATTTTTTACTATTTAACCAACTTCTACCCATCATACAAAAAAAAGATTCAACTAACTTCAACCAACTTCAACCCACTTCAACCAACTTCAACTCACTTCAACAAAAAAATTTCACTTCAACCTACTTTAACCCACTTCAACCAATCTTGACCAACTTCACCCATTTACCAATCCATATTTCCCAAACGAAAGAACAGGCCCTCAGTACACAGAAAACAATCATCTGCAATTTGTGTCAAGAAATTTGAATGTTTTGTTACTTACGCACACGGAAAAAAATATCTGTTCAAAATATATGTACAATACATCTGCACTTTCTGTCACAAATTACAAACAATGCCAAAAAAATTTATACATTCGTTTATTATGCCGGAAAAAACATCTATAAATTTGGCCCCAAATTACGATGAACAAAAAATAAATCTGTCACACATAGAGTAACAATCATCCACACTTTGACCTATAACAAATATTTGATGACCAACACAAAAGAAAATTTTTAAGTATTCTTCATTATACAGAATCAAACCCAAAATATTTACTAATCACAAAAAACTAACATTTGCTTGAAGTAGAAAAAATTATTTCTTCAATATATATAACAAAATTATGTCATCTACAATTTTCGGCACGACTAACAAATATTTTCATAACATCCGAAAAATAAATAAAACTTTTCTAATTATTATCAGACTATTCATACACACAATTACATATGTAACACTCCGAAATTTTAGTTACTAATTTTATTCAAGTGTGAATTCTCGATTAATGTGTATGTATTTTATGTGATTTATTTTAAATATATATGTGTTTTAAGTTAATACGATTGTGTTTTGGGAATAATTTTTCGAGTGAGTATATTACTAAGGCTTTGTTTCAAAAAAAAAAAAAAAGAGGAAGATTTGACCCCAAAAAAAAGGAAAAAGAAAAAGGATAAAAGGGAGGGATTTTTGTGCGTGAGAAAGAAAAGGGGAGGGGGTTCTCTGCTTTCTCAAACCCCAAACACACACATAATACACACACCCACGCAGAGAGACGAGGGGAAGGAGAAGAAATGGGAAGAAGAAGAAGAGAAGAAGAAGAAGAGGAGGAGGGCAAGAAGAGGAATTCGATTTTAGTTTTGATTTGCAAATTAAGGTGAGTAAGTCTTACTTTCTTCAAACCCTAAAATTGATTAGGGGAAGAATAATTTGAGATTCCTATTCGAATTTTGCAAAATCAACTTCGAATTGAAGCTGGGAATTTGATATCTTCGGGTTTATGAGATTCAAACCCTAAATTCAAGTGTTAGAAACACACCCTTAAAAGTTGTATGTTTATTTGTGATTTTTGAATTCTATGGATGTTGTGAATTGATGGATATGTTGTGAATTCTTCCAAATACATACCAAACTATGGATTTTTGGATTGGTTACTTGTATTTGGTTGAACAATATAGTAGAAAAATAGGGTGGATTTTCGGATTTTGCTGATAACATGATACTATCGGATTTGCTGAGAATTATTGGCTGCTCAAAAAATTCTGAAATTTTTACTATGGTTACCCATGACATTAGGCAGCTTCCTATAAATTTTCATGAATTTCAGATGTGTGGGTTATAAGTTATGAAGTTTTGAGTGAAACTGCCCTGTTGTTCATTGCAGAAGGTCAGATACTATCTGAATTATTGGGAGCTATTGGGTTGGATACAAATTATGAAATTTTTACTGAAGAATAATGCTGATGTCTGGAAGTATCCTGTAAATTTTCATGAATTTTGGATGTGTATTTTACGGGTTATGAAATTTTGATTGGGACTGCCCTGTTTTGGTATTTGAGTTCAGTTACTGTTTTAATTTTGTTTGAAGGATTGCTTGGAGAAAAACCATGAAATTTATATGATAGAATATATATGTTATTTGTTAATTTCATGCAAAGTTTGATGAAGATTGGATGTGTATGCTGTGAATTATGAATTTTCGATGGAACTATCCTGTTTTAGTGCCTACAGCTCAGCTGTTGTCTGAATTTTCTGGTAATTATTGGCTTGGCATAAAATTGTGAAAATTTTAATATAGGTTCTTTATGATGTCTGTAAATTTTTTGGAAAGTTTCATGAACTTTGGAGATGGACTTGATGAGTTGTGGATTTTGATTGAAATGTTATGTTTGACGAAATGTAATTATATGATTTCGTCACGTTACGTTTCGGGGAAAGAGATCATGTCTTAACTGAAACTATTACAGAACGTTCTAGAGTTATGGCCATAGTAGTGACTGTTGTTATGTTCAGGTCGCCTAGTGGGAGAGGCTATAACCAATCCCCTGGGATATGAATGTCGACCTTGTGTATGTGTGCGAGCTATGTGGGTCCCCAGTGAGGAAGGTTTCGACTTAAACTTATTAGGATATGAGTGCGATTCTATGGTTTGTGTTGTGGGTAGTTCGCGTCCTTTAGAGCATTGGGTGCCTGGTTGGGACCATACGAATGAGTTGCGGCTGGTCCACCATTGGTTGGTACCATATGTTTGAGCCGTAGCAGGGCCACCAGGATGTGTTTGTCACCCCTGCGTTGAGATGGTTCTCTGGGCGAGTCATGAGTTGATATTCTCTAAACTAAAAGTTTTGCATTCAGTTAAGAATATGTGATGTGTTGTGAATTGGGCTTTGGATTTGAATTTGAAGGTTCATTCAAAACATCTATGAACTTGTGATTGATTTTAAGATACATATTATATGTTTATGTGAACTTTTGTGACAAAGCTGATTTGATATATGTGCCAATTATGGTTATAAGTGGGTCGTTAGGTTGCTTAGCAGATTTTCCTTTCTTTTGGACTCTAGTGAGGACTATGAGCCTAAAGGACATGATTGGCATGGGACAATCATGGTTAGTTTAGTGAATAAATTAGCAGCAGAATTTGTTTTGGGATTTAGTGAAAACGAGAGACCTTGAATCGTACCTGGTATGGGACAAGTACGACTAAGTTACTCTAATTGCCTGTTCCATAACATAAATATGTTGTGTGTATTTGTGACATTTGTGAACATATTAGATATGGAAGGTATGAATTTATTTTGGTTCTTGAAGCATGTGAATGTTCTTATGTTACCTTGTACATGCCATATGATATGTTCTGTCCATATGTCATGAGTTACCTGCACTGTGTGATTATGTGTTAACCGGATAATATGCAAAGTGTAACAACGGAGAAGATAAGGGTTATTCACTGGGCTCGATGAGCTCATGACCTCACCATGTTTCAGATTGTGAAGCAAAAAGGGATCGTAAGAGCATTAAGAAAGCTAGCAAGTTGTGAAACACTTTTGAAGAACCTAGTTGGGAATGCAGGCCTCGCTGTATGTTTTGGGATGAGACATGTGTAAGAACATTTTGTATATGGTTTAAGTATATATGCAATGTATGTTTTAGAACTACCAGCCTGAACTTTTGTTAGACTGTGATTAGAGCTTCCACTGCTATCAATAAGTTAATTAAGAAGTTTAAATAGCCTTGTGGATGTTCCTTCTGGGACTTCCACGGCGGTGACGCGCCTGTCCCTTCGGGCGGGGGGTTACAGCATAACTTATAAAAGTTTTATAAATATGAAAAATATTAGTTATATGTAGGAGTCGGAAAGGAGTTAGTAAAAGTGAGTGAAATTGAGAAGGAGTGGGAAGGAGTGTATTTTTTTAAAGTGTGGGAAGACATGGGAAAGGGGGGAAGGAGTGGGNGGGAGTGGGAAGGAGTGGGTTGGGTTCATTAAACTATGAAAAGAACAGGGCCTAAATGGCATTATTGTTGTGCATTTTTCCTGTCTGTCATCGTACAAATTAGGGATCTTAAGCATAAAAATTAGTAATCATACTGGCAATGATCCTTTTCGCATGTAGATTTTGTCCTCTAAGGTAGAAAGCAGTGATCATCAATAGACACATTAATGATCTTTTACGTTTAAATACTCCTAATGAACTGCAAATATAGTGATTATTATTGATTAAATCAGTGATCTTTAGGAGACAAATCAGTGATCACAAAAGATTGCGCCAAAATGTATTAAATTGGTAATCATTACCTCAAAACTTATTGATTAGTACTTGATCAATTAGCAATCATAAATTGATGAATTAGTGTTTACTTCATATAAACATGCTTTCCCCCACTTCCCCCCCATCCATTCTTGAAATTTTTAAATCATATTTCATCTGTATAAATGACCTTGTATAAGAGTGCATAGCATTTTTCCTTGTCACTGCTTTTTTTTATCTAAATAGATGTTCATACAATTTTTCCTGATTAGTTGTTGTATTTTTATAGGTCCAATAATGCTATGCTCCCAGGAAGACGATGCATTCGTTGATCGATCTTTGATGAGAAATACAGAGCCTAGTCTTTAGATAGGAGATGTGCAAACAACAACCAATACTGACAAAGGCAAAGCTATACTGGTTGAAGCACCGAAAAAGCGCAGAATGAGGTTAGCTCAATGTAGTATAACTGGATTACCAGCAGGTTTTAAAAAAAAAAAAATACTAGCTTTCTTTGTTATAAACTTAGTGTCTATATTTTTATATTTTTCTTCCAGGTTACATAACCCTAGTATGAATTTTATTTCATTGGCTTTGTGTACTAATTATTCTTGCTATGCACCACCCTCGTCAATAGAGTCTGCGCCTTCTTTATTGTCTGCTTACATGCAGTACAATGCGACGATCTTTCGTGCAATTTCATATGAACTGAAGTTGTATGCTGACTTTGTCTTCAACTCAGAAGAATAGAGGTAAGAGTAAAAATGTGTTCCAAAAAAGTGATTCATAGGCAAGTCTTTTGTAAACGGTATTTCAGTCACGGACTTGTTTGTTTATTTGCTAGCCAAGTGTTGTACGATACTTATACTATGTGGCTAACTGAGGCATGCTCTTAACTATTGTTGGTGATGGCCTTGTTGACAAAATCATGGTTGACATTTGGGTGAATATATTGAATGCAAGTGAACTGAACACAGATTGTTCCCATACTCAAAGGCTTTTCTTCACAAATGAAGCATTTGTAAACTAATTGGAAAAAAAAAATACTTTCAATGATATTTTACACATGCATGTACACTTTTTTTATAAAATACATTGATTGTCACTGCAAAAAGTCTATTTTCTTGGAAGCACTTATACATGAAGGCAAAAGGCGAAAAGCAAGCTGAAGCTATGTTCTTCTGCCAGCTGAATGAGGAGCCATCCTTAAGTCCACATATCAACTTCAAGCCAATTGACATGGTGAGAATTAAGCCATATAGATACACTTTTTTTAAACAAAAAAAAGTTTTGTTTCATTGCCTATTATTCTGGCACTAGTTCATGATAAATTTGGTGTTTTCGGGTGTTCTTCCATTATTATGATGACGAAAAATAATTTCTCATTTGTTTCAATTTCAAGCAAAAAAGTATGGACATAGTTGACCATATCAAGAGAAAGCGTAGAGAACATTACGTATATGAATACTTTTCAGATATCTTGGTAAAACTTCATACAATTCTAGTTTGCCTTTAAAAAAAAAAAAAAACTGAAGCTGATGCTTTTTGCTAATTTTATGTTTTTTGGTTTTGTATGAGCATTGGAGAGCACGCTCTTTCAGAAGTATCTCATAGAGGAATAGAGTGGTAAGAAAAGAGCAAACTCCATTGAAGAATTTGAACTAAGATATATAAATCTGCCTTAGAAGCAAGAGGCTTCAAAGACAGATAATAATGAAACCATTTATGTTATAAGGCACATGTAGGAGTACAAAGGACTGCCTTGCCCTTGGGACGTAGGATTCGCAAATGATCAGGTGAACATGCTACTCAATCCTCTTTCGAGAAGAAAATTTCCTAATGCAAACTTTTTTTTTCTGAATCAAGACACTTAAGCTTGAGATATCGTGCCAATTATTGTACACGCCCTTTATTTGATTTGTATCTCAGGTTGCTACAGTCTATAAGTTTAGGCTGGAGTGCTACCACAAGTTCGTCACTTCACCTACCAATGCAATTTCGGCACACCTGAAGAGAATGGTGAATGTTTATGAAACCACAAGGCTGAAAAGTCAAGAAAGTAGTGGTTAGCTAAGCTAAGCAAGATGTTTATAGTCAGGAAGGTAGTGGATTTCAGTTTTGATGATCATTACATATGTAATTACTGATCAGTCATTGTATGTAATTCATCTCTTGAATACGAAGCATAGTTATAATGACGACCAAAACTCCTTGCATTGATCACTAAGTTTATAACTACACATGTATTGTGATCTTGTAGACATTGCCTAGGACAACATAAAGAAATCCATTGATCACCAAAAGTAATGCTAATGATCACTGAATGAGCACCTATTGATCACTACCCAATAGGCTGATATTAATACCTGTAATTGATAATATGTTGATAACTATAAATAGAACCAGCGATAAGGAGACATACTTGTAATTAACACCAAAACTACAACTGTTGATCACCAACTACAATTGAGGATGTGTTGGTCACAATGAATACACCTAGTGATCACTAAACATAGTTCTTATGATCGCCAAAGCAACCCTATTAATCACCAAAGCTGTAACACCCTAAATATACATAAATCACTGTTTGCATTTCTTTTATTAATTTTTCCAATTAGAAATGATAACCCAAATGATTAGGTGTTACTGCCATCCAACAAGGACCAGATTTTACTTGTACATGATGAACTTATTCATAATAATCAATGTTTACCATCAAAGGCATTCACACCATCACAATCCATCAGATCATTTAGATAAATATACAAATTGTGCTAATATCAAAACTATTCAAACATCTCAAGGATTACACCAAAATATAGAATTCTGATAAAATATACAGTCTTAACACCAAAATATATCACAATATGGTGTTATAACATCTCAACGATAATACACCACCATTTCATATAGACTTCCCAGCTCAATTATCATCTTCAGCGGTCTTGCCCACCTGAGGGCGATTCACTGAACACCATCCTAAAACAAAACATGAANNNATTTCGAATTGTGAGCTGAAGCTCAGTACATGCATTCCTGTATTGTTAAACATTAACTAAAAAAACTGGTTGGGCGCGTATTACAATTCATTTTTAAGTAAACACAGGGAATGAGATAAATATGAAACTGTATTGTCAATTATTATCTGATAGTGAGCCGGTGGTAACTGTTACGATCTGAAGATAGGTATAACCTGCTAAGCCGATCAGGACCTGGCCTAAAGCCGTGTGGGTAACTGAAGGGCTATGCCCTGTAAATAATAACTGATGGGGTCACTAATTATGTGATAAATCACTGATTAAACTGATTCATTGATGTACTTATCAAAACATTATAATTTTGATAAATACATGTTGATTTCTAAAGAGACAGGCAATGAAGGTAGCTAAAATTTTTAAATGTAAGCTTACTAAATAATATTATGTGCAAAAGTGGAAGGAATGATAGATTAGGCTCTGATTCTATGCAAAATTATCATTGCAGGAACATACAGTTAGCAAAAATATTTATTTCATAGCCAATAATTTATTAGAAGAAAAGTAAAAGCATAACAGAGGTTTAGAAAGAATAACTCATAAATTAATCATCTGACCTCTGATTGAGACTTAAAATCCTAATATAGAAAGCTTAGGAAGTCCCAAAAATCTTTCATTTTGAACACTAAGCTTGATTCCTACAATAGAATTCCCAAAATGAGACTAGAACACAAATATATCAGTTTTCGTCCATTCTGCACAGTTTTAGTAAAACGCTCATAACTTTTTTCATAGACCTCAGATTAAGGCGATTCAAAAGGCATTTAAAAGATAACACACTGAACTATCCACCAAAAATCATAGCTTTCCAATGGGTTGATCATTACTAGTTTAATCGTGAATTCTGCCCTATTTTCTTGAAATTTCAAGCCCTCACTGTTTTGGCTTTTTCCTTTTTTTTTTTACACAAATTCTCAATTTAAACCATTCCTCAAAAGCATGTAAATAGGTTTTGGTCCATCCTAACATCATAGAAAATCAGCACACTCAAATTCACTTCATAATCATATTCAATAAAGATCATTTTTCAATCTAATACACACATAACCCAAGCCTAATGCTAGTTTAATTCAAACCATGCATTACTTGCCAAAATTCTAGTTTATGGCTGAGTTAGACTCACTCCAACTCATTTAAAATCACCAAAAACATGATCAAAAACACCAATAAGTTAGAAGATGATGAAATCAAAGATAAAATAATCAAAATGCAACACTTTAACATCAAGCTTGCATGATTAAGAAATAACCCTAACCTTGGCATGAACCAACCTCAACTCCACCATGATTAACACCAAAACAACTCTTGTTTCTTATCAAAACAACATGATTAAAGATTACAAACATCAAAACAAGAGTTAAAACTAAAATTAAAAACAAAACCAACAAAATCAAGTTTGAAGATGACTCACTTTGATTAAAATAAGTAGAGATGGAGATGAGGCCTAGTGGTTTTGATGATGGAAGATGGTAGCTTGAGGTATTAGGATGTCGGGGGGGTTGGAGATCACCGACGCTGGCCAAAAAAGTGGCCGAAAATTAGCTAGAGCAGGCTGGCCTGATACTGCCGTAGGGAGGGAAGAGAAAGAGGAGATAGAAAATGAGGTTTGGATTGCATTGTGTTTTGTTGACTAATCTAACTCTTTGGCTGAGTTTTAACTAAT
>NCQT01058731.1:17083-28954 GCA_002740465.1 Stenocereus thurberi | reverse complement strand
ATAAGAATAGAGTTAAACTTATTCAGATGTTTTTAAACAGGGGTACCTTCAGCCATACGAAAGGTGTATAATATTTCCTTCAAACAGATCTTATTGGCTAGACTCTTGTTAGCCGAGTCTATAGATCCACCGCAGTTGCCTTATCGAGTACCTCTTGCAGGACATATGGTGCCAGACGTAACTGAATGGCTGAAACTGTCTTCAACACCAGTTCTTCCCATTCCTCATCTGTCAGCGATCCACACCTCTTCTTCTAGTCTGCTACCCATTGTTCTTCAGTCTTCTTCTCCGGTTTCACATGAGGTCCTTACAGAACCTTCCATAACCCATACTGGATGAGAACTGCTCTCATCTGATCTTCCAGAGATTAAAACTAATCTCCCCATCAAATTTCTGAATATTAACTTTCATAATTGAAGACATCCCAAACCAAAGCTCTAATACCACTTGTTAGGGAAATTAGAGCAAGATAATAGCAGAATCGATAGGATGAAACAGATATTCAGAAATTTAAAGAACGATAACAAGAACAAAGTAATAACACACAAGATTTACGTGAAAACCCAATGTGGGAAAAAATAACAGACGGTGATGAGCACAATCAAACCAATATATGAGCAGGGAGAGTAAAAAATGATCACAATCACAATAAGTGATTTGATCCAACAGCAGAATTACAACATCTCTTGTAATCTCTCTCAAAGCCTCTCTACCTCTCAATGTGTTTAGGAATTCAGGAATTCATGAGTGATTTTAGATCCTACGCAAGACCTCTTTATATAATGTCTAAAAGTCCAGGGTTTTATCCATAGAGAAGAACCCTATCCACTAAGTATACTGTACGCCGAAGCAAACCCTAGTCGCCAGGACAAACCCGCGCTCGAACAGAGCACGNCACGACCGTGCCACGTGGCACAGTCACCCCGTGCCATGGTGGCACGACCGTGCCACATGGCACGGCATCGAGCGCCATTTTTCTAGCCTCCTTTGATGCTCCGCTTCTTCGGCCTGACACGTCCGTATCGTCTAGCACGATTCCACCGTGCTGTTTCTTGGATTTTGGGCCACGAAACCCAACACCATGTTTAATAACTACATTTATGACGTGTTGTAATATCCAAAACTAAGTTATGATCCAAATATATATTCAAATGGGCATTTCCAACGTTGATACCAAGCTTGCAAAAATGATGTTTAGAGTTAACCCTACCCAAAGTATTTCCAAGCTCATATTACTCCAAAAGCCATCATGATTCAATTATTTTCTCATATTTAAGAAATCTTTAAGTTTGGAAATGATTCAGTATTTAAAAAAAAAAAAATATTGCGTGACTGATGTATGAAATGAATAAAGTTTACTTTCTATAGGTGGTCTTAGTGACTCTTAAAGAAAAGGTAGTACCTTGCTTTTGCAACCTAAATATCAATTAATAAGATTTATGCAAAGTTCATTTCAATCTTCATCCTCTCGATGAACAGCACTAATGTCCCAACTAAAAATGGCTTTCACTACTAACTTTCTTATCAAAATCAATGCCATTCAATACGATTTTAACGAGTTGGGATGTTGCATAGGACGTCATTTGCACCCTCAAAAGCTCACTCGAAGTCAAACTATCTGAGCGGCTCAAATGGGGTAGTTTGCTGCCCCGTTCTGTAAATGTGATTACTCAAACCTAAACATCATTTAGGAGCATACAATTTATCTTTTTTGGATCATCAAGAGATTGACTTTGAGGACAATAAGAAGAATCACGACTAGATTAGGTGTCAAGAATCAAGATACAAAAAGTAGAAAAAACCTAAATATGATACTGCACTAATCTCGCATCGACTGCTTCTCTTTCTCTGGTCATTTCTCTCTTATAGCTACGGTTTGGAGGTTCCAAAAGGAATCATCTAAAAGAGGGTATCCTGGTCTTTCTAATGAGTATTGCTGCAGCTATTCAGAGCAAGTAATTTGGAAGATATGATGATTTGAATTTTGGATGATGTGAGTTGAAATTGATTGCATGGATTGCCTTTTGTACTATTTTGTGGTATTCTTTTACCTAATTATGCTCTTGCTACTTTTCTTCGGTGTTCCTTGTGCATAACAACTAGTCTATTAGGGCTCGTATACATAAGGGAGGCCATCAGTCGCAAAAGGCAATTTATGTTGATTAATGAAAATCTGTAGATTGGAGATTCTTTCAAACTCTCTTAAATCCTTACTGGTTTAACTTAAGATGTCTAGGGGGTGATCCTCTAGGTTTATATGAAGCTTTTGGTGCTGTTTCTGTATGCAAAAGGATTTAAGGAATCAACTTAAGTCTTCTGAAAGTGATGCCCGTGGCATATCTTTAGGTTCTAGACTTGTTTGCCTTATTTTATTTTTGTTTGAATTCTTGAGTTAACTTTCCGGTTTGAGTGTTGACAAATGAAACGACAGGCAACAAATTCATGCAAGCTCAAGAAGCTAACAAGCACTTCTATCAATTATCCAGGGAAGAGCATTACAATTCAATGCGAACCTTTTTACAATTCAATGCGAAGCTTGAGCAAACGAACTGCAGCGAAATTCACATCCAGACTTTTGGAAACTATATGTCGACTGCCCATTAGTTCCAACAATTTAGAAAGTCAATACTAACAAAATCTTGATATTGAATCTTATCCAATAAGGTAACCGTTAAACTTTCATATAAATTGGGTCTTAAACAAATAAGTCATATATATAAACTCAAATGAGGATTCAAACCAAAATCAATTGGCAATTGATAGAGCAACCCACAAGTTCATATACATGTTCAAATCCTTTAATCTTATCAATGTAGGACAACACCCACTTTCATACTCTAATAATGAAGTATAGAGAGTCCATTGGCTCACTAGTCTAGGGATGGCAATGGATTAGGTCCACTTAGCCATAGACCTATTTAATTTTTTTGGACTAGACCAAAACCCTAGACCCTTTGGGTCTAAAACAATGGGATCCAGACCCACACTCTATAGGTCTGGCGGTCCACAGGTCTTAAACATGCCCTGACCGTTTTTGACATTAAAGATTATTTTTTTCACATTTCAACATAAATCACCACATTCTAAAGACAAATAATTAAATTTAGAACACATAATGTTTAATTAAAAAATTATAGCGACACATATCATAATTAGGTGTTCTTACTTATGTTTTTACGCACCAAGAATAATGTTTTAACACAAACCATAAAGACAATGTCCATGAAATTTGAAACAAGCAAATTTGATTTAGGGTTTACTGTTTAAAGTTACTTTAGCCAATTGTCTTCACCACATTTAAAAAAAGAAATGTAATAGGTCTTACACGAGTCCCGCGTCGGATCTGGGTCTGAATTTCTTATACGTAGATCCAGACCTGACCCACGTCCCTCGGAGCTAGACCCCCTTAAAATTCGACAGGACTCGTTTGATTAGACCCAAACCTTCCAATTTGGGTCAGGTCTGATGAATCTGGATTTAGGTCCAAGGCTCACTGCCATCCCTACTCGCCAGATTTTTTCCCAAAATTTATTTATTTGCTAAGTATTCATTTATTTAGTATCTTACTTGTCTACATATCTCAATTTGTTTTCTATTTTATTTTTTCCATCTATTTATTATTTTATGTTGTTCTTATCTATTAGTTTTTTTTAATTTAGACCGTGCAGAACAACTATGGCTATTTGAGATATCATACAGGAGTTTAGGTAGTTAGTAATCATTTTAGTAGTAGACAACTATTAGAATTTACTTGTTGGCATATATATATAAGTGTTAACTAAGTGATTGAGCAAAATGTGTTTAGTGAATTTACTTATTGAGACAACTATTCATAATGAGCTAACATTAAAGGATGTTGCTAACTTACTAAATTTAAAATTTATGAAATAAAGGATATTTAGATCGAACGTGAAACTCTACTTTTAAATGTTTAAAAGCTAATTTTCTTAACTTTTTGAAAACCATTATGTCATATACTATTAAAAACGTTAGTAGAAACATTAGTTCATCCAATATTAACTCTGTTTCGCCTAACCGTAGCTCCTAAACCCAAAAAGCCCTCTAGAAGCTATGTCGAACGAGCACTCTACTTCTATAGTCTATACCCCCTAGAAGCTATTTTGGGCTTTTTTTAGAGTAAATTGCTGGATTCTCATATTTTTGGTGTCTGGCCTAACTCCAACTCCTATATCCAAAAAGCTCCCCTAAAAGCTTAGTCGAACAAACACTCTGTTTCTATAATCTATACCTCCTAGAAGTTATTTTGCTCTTTTTGGAGTTGTTTTTGAATTCTCATATTCTTAGTGTTTGTCTTAGCTCCATCTCCTAAATCCAAAAAACCCTGCTAGAAGCTAGGCCGAAGAAGCACTTATATTTTGCCCATTGGTGTTTTGCATTGGTTAAACACATTACTCCAAAAGTAGTTGCGGAATAATGCCTAAATGTTTGGAGATATGTAAGGCAATACATCTTGGTCTCTCTAAGCCATTTGTCTTACAAAGTTAGCTTTCTAGAGAAGAAAAATTTTAAAGAACGTCATTCATTGTTGATCTGCCATATTTTTTGTTGGAATGCAAAAGTGGGATTTGTCTGATATTAATAAATTTGAAGGGTTTGACTATGTATATAAGCTCATGAGTTACTCTACCCATTGTTAGTTGGTTTTGGGATAGAATCTCATTTCAACTTATGTGCATGACTCCTTGTTTATGACCCGATTTATATAAAATTTAACATGTTATTAGAGCTAGTAGCTTGATCTTGATTTGTAACCACCCATTTGATTAAAAATTGTGGGTACGTGTTGGACCTTGTTAATGGCCCAAACGTGAGAGGACATATTGGAATGTGAAAGTGAGGTTTGTCCCACATCAATAAAATTGCAGGGTTTGAGTATGTATATAAGCTTGTGAACTACTCTATCCATTATCAATTGGTTTTGGAATGAAATCTCATTTGAGCTTATATATGTGAATCTTTTGTTTAAGGCCCATTTTATATAAAATTTAACATTTCTCTCTAATTTCTAGAATAAAGAGTGACTTTCCTATCAAGAAAAGGAAAATTTGACTATATTTTTGAGACATCTACTATAGGCATAAAAAGTTTTTCAGAATGGAGGGAGTATATGATTAGACTCTAGATGACTATTTTTAGAAAAATTGTAGAGACGGATGAAAGTTTTCTTTTTTTTGGAAGGGTACTTATAGATGGATTTTTTTGGTTAGAAAAAGAAAATTTATTAATGAAAAGTCATACGACATCTATATCAATAATTTTCTGACAAAATAAATCTAAAATATCAAAACAGATGTATATTTCAACAGGTTAATAGTAAATTTTCTTCTGACCAGCTATGTACTTACAATTTTATGGAATTGTCATATAATAGATCTAATTTGAAAGAAATATCATCTTAATTGAGTGACATGAACTTCCACTATTGAATCATTCTTAATCAAGCCCAATGAAATAAACAGATAAACAAAAAAAAAAAAACACTCTAACTGATTCAACAATACTGATAAAACTTATGCAAATAGGCAAGAAAACACCTCGCACAGAAGGCAGTAAGCAAAACCTAGAAAGGAAAATCTTAACTCTTAAAAGAAGAAGAGAAAATTTATTGAAAGAAAACAATAATACTACACAATTAAATAACTTAAAAGAAAAAGAATTCACTATAAATTATAATAGGCTAATAGAAACGCAAACAAACTAAAAATGATGATAAAGAAGTGAACACAAAACTAGCATTTCTTGCAGCAAAGGATGTGGAGATTAGAGATGGATAAAAAGCATTGGAAATATGGTACAAAGGTTCGAAAATTAGTACACCTTCGAGACCTCTAGGTATGATCGAGATCGCTTGTCCTAAAGGTTTATTCACCCAACATGCAACGAGTATTCCCGAATAAACCTTTGAGATACAAAGAGGTCTCCACTATCCAAGCATTGTACTCACTTGAATAGGCACTAGTGCCTTAGGCTATGACAGAAACTCAGATGGATTGATTTGTTGGAACAATTTTTTGGATGTCCAAATCACGCTTAGTCATCTCCTATTTATAGAAAACTAAGTGCCTTTTCAAGAGAGAAACCTCTTTTCATAAGATGAATTCTCAACCATTAGGTTTAATTTAACGGCTATAAATGAAGAGATGCATAGAAAATTAGTTAATTGAATTTATTAATTATATTTTATCAATGCAAAAAATATAACTAATTTTGTAGTGCCTTTTCCATTTTTATTGAAAATTATTCCAACAACCCCCCACCATTTTCATAATAAATGGTGTTAAGAATTTCCAAAGGTCTTGTGCATAAAATGGATGTGTCTTGCGATTGAACCCCTATTTTAGTGACTCATCCAACAAATGATCAAGATAGCATGGTAAACTAAGCTTTGAACCAGGCTGTCCTCTATGATCACTTGTGTTTGAATCACACACAAAACTTCCATCCCAAAATCATATAGTAATCCTAACACATTTAAACCAATCATGTGTTTGTATCTATTCATGATCATATCGGAATCAAGTCCATGAAACTTCTTAAAGCGGCCAAACTTTATGCTTACATAGGTAAACCCCATCAATATCCCATATAAAGTATTATACATCAAAAAAAATGTAAAAAAATAAGATTTTATTGATTTCATAATAAATTTACAAATACACCCAAGCATTTCCAAGGTGATACAAATTTGTTATAATCAACACTTAACTCTAGAACATTTTCTAAGCAACTCATGTGAGGTTCATTAAGAGTAACNNNNTACCCTAGTATGTCATATGGTAATGTAACCAAGCACTTCACTGTTGGATTGAAAAATTATGTGCTTGCAAACCCAAAAAATGGTGCACTTAGCTCATTGAACTTAAGATTCAATGTTTTCCATCGAATGCTAAGTTGAGTTTCTACCATGCGTGATTTTAGATGCGGACCTTAACCCCATCCCTTTGGCCATCTTAGATACTAAATCCCTTGCAAGGCCTTTTGTTAATAGACCAGCCAAGTTTTGAAAAGTTTGAATGAACTCTACAATTATAACACGATCTATGATTAGTTGTCTCACATAACTGTGTCGTAAACCAATATGCCTTGATTTACCATTATACACGTTACGATATGCCTCAGCCAAAACAACCGAACTATCACACCGATAGGTTTTGGCCACAAAGTCATCTCATATACCAAATTCCTTAACCATTCAACTTCTTTGCAAGCAGATCCCAATGCTATAACCTCAGCATCCATAGTTGAATCTGCTATACATATTTGTTTCTTTGATCCCCAAGATATTGCACCCACACCTTGAGGGTATACCCACCCACCAGTAGAAGAATAATCTTCACTATTTGTTATCCAACTACTGTCTGTGAAACCTTCCAACACTTATCGATACCCACAATAGTGTAAACCATAATTTATGGTGGTTTTAAGGTATTTCAATACCCTTCGCATTGTATGCCAACGCGTACTCCCCATATTATAGGTATATCGACTTGGCTTTCCCATCGCAAAAGCTATATCCGCTCTGGTGCATGTCATAACAAACATAAGACAACCAATTACCCTTGAGTATTCCAGTTAAGCTTCTGGACTACCTTCATTCTTTTCCAATCTCATGTTCATATCAAAAGGTGTATATACAGCTTTGCAATTATAATTGTTAAACTTTCTTAACACCTTTTCTATGTAATGAGATTGAGACAAGACTAGAGAGTCATTATGCCTAGTAATCTTAATACCTAAGATTACATCAGCTTTGCCCAAGTCTTTCATGTCAAAATTCTGTGATAAAAATCTTTTGGTACTCTCAACTTGCTCATAGTCAGTACCAAAGATTAACATGCCATCCACATCAAGCATATGTTTACCCCTTTGTCACCATTGAACTTGGCATACACACACTTGTCAGCATTGTTTATAAAAAATTCATTCTTCAAAACAACGTCATCAAACTTTTGATGCCATTGTTTCAGAGCTTGCTTAGGTCCATATAAGGACTTAACTAACTTACGAACCTTGTGCTCTCAACCGGGCACAACAAACCCTTCAGGTTGTCTCATGTACACTTCTTTATCTAGATCACCATTTAAGAATGTCATTTTCACATCCATTTGGTGAATCACTAGATTATGAGTTGAGGCTAATGATAGCAACTATCTAATTGTCGAAATCCTAGCAACCTCGGCATAAGTATCAAAATAATCAATTCCTTCTGTTTGATTATTTCCCTTTGCTACAAGCCTTGCCTTGAACTTAAGAATTGAACCATCAATGCTTTTCTTATTTTTAAATACCCATTTACAGCCAATAGGTTTGCACCCTGGGGTAAATCGGCAAGCTTCCAAGTTCCATTTCCATTATTGAAGTTATTTCATCATCAATAGCCTCTTTCCAAAAAGAAGCATTGGGTGAAGACATAGCTTCCTTATAGGTTCGAGGATCCAATTCCACATTATAACAATATGGAACACACCTGGAGACTGATTTTCTAGATCCTTCTACAAGATAAACAAAAAAATCATTTCCAAAATCTTTAGATTTTCTTGTTCTCTTACTTCTCCTAAGTTCAGGAACATCTCTCAACATTGTCATGTCGAATATCTTGTACTTCATTTTGTTTCTTTTCAGGATGCTTAAGATCTGCATTTCTAGGTCTAGGATAGATGAAACTCTTGTTCATAAAAAATAGCATTCCTAGATTCTATCACAATATTAACTGTGATAAATTCATTAGGTTCAATAACCATAAATCTATAAGCCTTACTATGTAGAGCATAACCAATAAATATATAATCAATTCCCCTTTCACCTAATTTCTTTCTTTTAGGATCGGAAACCTTATTATTGCTCTACAACCCCAAACTCTTGAATTCCTCAAGTTTGGTTCTCTTTTGTTCCAAAATTCATAAGGAGTAGTCTGTCTTCTTTTATTTAGAACTCTATTTAAAATGTAGCAAGCTGTTAATAAGGCTTCACTTCAAAATTCAGGTCCTAATCCCAAGTTGGATAACATAACATTAATTATCTCGGTTAAAACCCTCTTCTTCCTTTCGGCCACACCATTTTGTTGTGGGGTATATGGTGCCGTGACTTCATGCACAATTCTAGTGGATCCAAAATGAGGACCATAATATTCTCCACCTCTATCGAACCTTAGGCACTTTAAGAATTTCTCACAATAAAATTCAACTTCATTCTTGTAAATTTTAAATTTTGCAAGTGCCTCATCCTTAGAAGTTAGTAAATACACATAACAACATCTAGAATAGTTATCTATAAATGTGATAAAATATCTTTTACCACTTAAAGGTAATTGACCATTCATCTCACATATGTCACTATGTACTAAGTTTAGGATATTAGAAGATCTTTGAACATTAGGAAAAGGTTGTCTAGTGATTTTGGTCAACATACAAGTTGGGCACTTTTCATTACTGACATTCATATTTGGTATTAAGTTAAGCCTAACCAAGCCATTCATTCGTTTGAAATCTAAAATGCCATAAATAAAAAAGAGTCACAAACATAAGCAATGACATTCTTAATATTAGTAATGTTTGACTTGAACATCCCATCATACAAATAACCCTTTCCTACAAATACTCCACCTTGGGAAAGTACAAACTTATTAGCCTCAAACACTATCTTAAGGTCAAAATGATTTAAAATGCTACCCGATACAAGATTCTTCTAGATTTTCGGAACATATACATCATTTAAAATTAAAAATTTTCCAGAAGTAAATTCTAATACTACAGTTCCTTTGCCTAAGACTCGTTTCTCATGTAGAGAGGTGCACCATCTTCTACTGGTTCATAGGTGTTGAATGAGGCCTTGTCCTTGCAAACCTATTGTAGCACCGGCGTCAACCCACCAAGAATCATCATCTTGGATCATGTTAACTTCGAAAATCATAGAAACAAAATTTTCCTTCCCGTCGGATTTGAACTCTTTAGAGCCCATCTTCTTTTTCTTCTTTGGGTTGGGACAATCACATTTTAAGTGACCGGGACTTTCACAATTCCAACAAAGAGGCTTCTTCTTTTTATAATCTTTCTTTTTATCAAGCTTCCTCTTCTTAGAATGACAAGCTTCCACAAGATTAACACTAGAGAATAGTTTAGTGTTCTCTTACTTACAAAATTCCTCTTTAATTCGAAGAGAATTGGTCAATTCCTTAAGAGAGAGATCCTTTTTTATGTTTAAGACTGTGCTTAAATTTTTCCAAGAAGGCCGGAGTTTATCTATTATACTAGAAACTATAATAGGTTTATCCATATTCATATTATGCATTTTGAAGTGACCTAAGATTCTCTCAAGTTCATTAAATTTTTTTCATTATCGACCGATCATCCCTCACTACATATCCATTAAAATGACTTACTAGAAATTTCTTGATTGTAGCATCTTCTTTCATGTACCTTGCCTCCAAGAGATCCCACAGCTCCTTTGCATAAGGCACTGGTTGATATGTGTCAAACAAAGGATTTGACATGCTCTTGAGAATATGACCACGACATATGTAGTCATCATTCTCCCACTTGGCACAAGCACGTATTTGATCAACAGTCTCATTTTCTTGCTGTCCAAGTGTCCGCTATCCAAGTGTATATCCAAATAAAACCTTTGAGATACTAAGAGGTCCCCGCTATCCAAGTGTTGCACTCACTTGGATAGGCACTAGTGTCTTAAGATATGATAGAAAATCAGAGAGATTGATTTGTTGAAACAATTTTTTGAATGTCCAAGCCACACGTAATCATCCACTATCTATAGAGAACTAAGTGTCTTTTCAAGAGGGAAACATCTTTTCATAAGATGAATTTTCAACTCTTAGATTTCATCCTACTGACTATAAATGAAGAGATGCATAGAAAATTAGTTAATCGGATTTATTAATTATATTTTTTCAAAGCAAGAAGTATAATTAATTTTGTTGTGCTTTTTCTGTTTTTATTGGAAATTATTCCAACAAAAAGTTGATGCTCGAAACGCTGGGATCACGTAATTGATGCATTATGCATTAAAGTAAACGCACAAGCTTCTCGTCAATGGTTGAATGGTAGGAAAAAAAGGTGAGAATCCTCCCATCTTATCTGTCCGTAGAAATTTGAGCCACAATCCATGCAGAAGTAGATCACAAATTTCTTATTTGCTGAGACATACAGATACCATTTACCTAATACCTAACAATAATTAATAGTAAGTATTTGTATTCTTTCTACGTTATCATCACTATGTGCCATGATAAATAATACTAAATTATTGAACTGGAAAATATATTCGTAATTTGTAAATTGAAAGAGATTAACGGTGGATCACTCTAAGTACTAAGAGCATACGTTGAAAAAAAAAAAACAAAAACAAAAACAAAAACCCCATAATGATTTCAAACAGTGTGGGAATAAGAAAATAAATAAAATCTCTCTTTAAAACAATGTACTTTATTAAAATGCTAAATTAATCCAATAAGAATGAATAGGTATATTTTTGGTGCAATTTGAATTGGACCAAGAATTTGTTTTCTCAAGTTACATGTGATGTGATGTATTTTTTTTAACTTAACTCATTTAAATTTTTTTGAATTACATTGAATCTGGTTCGGCTGAAATAAACTTATTCAAATTTGTTGTTATCAAATCCTAAACTTTTTTTTAACTGAACCTATTTCTATTTGATATGAATTTCTCTGATTTTATCTCTCGTAAACTAAATTGTAAGAGCCTAAATTATATTTTCAATCTTCCCCATCTGCCAATATTCCATAACTTATAAATCTTATGAATAAATTAGTTAGAACCTTTGCCAAACTCTAAAGTTATTCGTCCTTTAGATTCTGTAATCTTTGAACTTTGC
>NCQT01058729.1:0-12818 GCA_002740465.1 Stenocereus thurberi | reverse complement strand
TCTTGGTGAATGGGTTAAGCGTGGAGGTGCTTGTGAGAAGACGGTAGGCGTGTGTGTTTGTGAGGTAGGCGTGGTGTATCAGTGAGATGATCAGAGAAGATGTTACGTGAGATGAAGAGGTAAGGCGTGGGGTTAGGCGTGGTGATTTTGACAGAAGAGGGTGTGAGGTTTTTATAATATTAGCTACAAGGGTTTTCTTTTTTAGACTCCTTCCCTTCTAAGTCTTCAATTAGGCGTAATAATTTTGTAATCCTAGCCCAAATAAATTATTATGGAAATAATATTTTTTTATAAATCATTATTTTTGGACCGACTTGATAGCTTGGCGTGTAAAATCCGAACTTCGACGTCTTTTCTTCTCCTCTTTATTTTATTAACGCTTAACCTGAAAAATATATAAAATAAAGTAAATTAGACGAAATAATATATATAATATAATCAAAATAATTATTAAAACAATGTATGATTTTTAACTTAACAAATACCCTCACACTTAGGCTTTGGACGTCCTCGTGCAAAAAAATCTAGGATGGGACCTAAAAATTGACCCTCTTTCTTTCTTGTAAAGTTATGCATAAATATGAAATTTAGACTAAGCATTGGCTTGCTTTAAAAATAGTTTTATTCAACATTAATTAGTTTGTCTTCCAACAAGTTAATAACTACTAAACATCTAACGACCATCAAAGAGTTTCTTCGTCAACCTCACAACTTCTCTTTAATGAAGTAACAAGAACAATAACTATTCATCTCTTTTAAGCATGCATACACCGATCAAGAGGTCTAAAAAATTTACAATAGAAAAGTTAAAGTACGGTATAGCTATAGAGACAATTGAATTAGAAAGAATAACTCATTGAAATTGATTTTAAACTTGCCTTGTAATTTTTTTCTTCTCTCTCTGTTTTTTTTTTTTTTTCAAACTCCAATTGTTCACGTCTTCGAGGCCCATATAGAGTCTTAGAAATTAAACACTCCCTGTTTTACACTCATTCGAATAGAAGTGATAGAGCAAACAATTTATTCTCATCATTTTTTTTATTTTTTTTTACTGTTAGTTTGGGGCGAGTCATTAATCGGCCCAAAAAGGGGCATGACTCTCCCAATTATGGGTTACTTCATACATAAAGCTGAACTTGAGATCTAAACTTAAGGAAAAAAGGTACCAAGCCACCTATTCCTACCCATGCTGGTAATCTAACATCTTTTTTTTCATTTTTTTTTAAGATAAGAAAAGTCACAATTTTAATGAGTTACTCTACTAATTCAATAGTCTAGGAAACATGCTAGGTAATTTTATTGCCTCTGAAGCAAATATAATGCATGACCAAATCAGATGAATAATCATGACAGTTATTTATTAAAGAGATATATGAGGATCAACTCAAACTTCTGTGAATGATAGCTAGTATGCTCAGAAGTCTTCACTCATAGAAGAATAAACTATAAATAGCTAAAAAAACAAAAATTTTAAGCAACCAAACCTAGCATAAACTCATATCATGCATTATTTAAAGAAAAAAATTCTTTCTTTTTTTTGGGTTTTTCTTCAAAAATAAGTACTGTAGGAACTAAATGCATGATGCACCCTCCACTTAATTTATGCATAGTCCCAGATGCATACAAAAAGATAGAAATAATGAAAATAAAAGTAAAATTAAATGGGTACTTTCCCCCAAAAAAAGAATGTTGGGTTGCCTCCCAACCAGCGCCTTTGCTTATGGTCGTTGACTCGACGTCATGAAACTCATGGATCCTCTAGATTGATTTCTTCAATAAAATTCACAATCTCCATCCCTGAAATGTTTTAACCTATGTCCATTGACTTTGAAAATTTTGTTAGTGGAGAAGCTTTGAATCTCGGCAGCACCATGTGGATAAGTCTTTACTACCTCAAACGGTTCAAGCCATTTTAAATTTAACTTACCAAGAAAGACTCTCAGTTTCCTGAAATTCTTTTCTGATAAGTTTAGCATCATGAAATGCTTTGACTTTACCTTTGTAAATGACTGAATTGTCATAGGATTTCAAGCGGATCTCCTCTAATTCCTGCAATTGCAATTTATGTTCTTTTCCTGCTAACTCATAGTCAAGATTACATTGCTTCACAGCCCAATATGACTTATGTTCTATCTCAACAGGAAAATGGCATGGCTTTCCAAAGACTAACCTATAAGGTGACATACCAATAGGGGTCCTGTATGTAGTCATATAAGGCCAAAGAGCCTCATCTAGCCTAAGACTCCAATCTTTCCGGTCTGGCCTAACTACTTTTTCAAGTATGCCCTTGATTTCTTTAGTAGATATTTCAGCTTGGCCATTTGTTTGGAGGTGATAACTAGTAGATACCTTATAAGTCACATGATATTTGGCTAACAAGACATCTAAAGTTCTATTGCAAAAATGAGTCCCCCTATCACTGATGATTGCTCTCGGTACACCATATCTATACAGAATGAGAGATTTAATATGTTTCACCATAGTTTTGACATCATCAGCTCTACTAGCTACAGCTTCTACCCATTTAGACACATAATCAACAAGTACAAGAATATAAGTGTAACCAAAAGGAGGGGGGAAGGGTCCCATGAAATCAATACCCCACACATCAAAATTTTCACAAACATAAACATTATATAAAGGCATTTGATTCCTTCTTGATAAATTTCCAGTCTTTTGGCATGCTTCACATCTTTTACAAAAATCATAAGCATCACGAGAAATAGTAGGCGGATAAAATCCCCATTCAAGAACTTTATGTGCTGTTCTTTTGGATCCAAAATGTTCCCCAGTTTCTGAAGAATGACAGAAGGTTAGAATAGAATGAATTTCATTATCATCAACACAACGCCTTATTATCTGATTACCATAAAATTTTCATAGGTATGGCTCATCCCAAACATAGTATTTAGATTGAGCTCTTATCTTTTCTTTTTCAGCTCTAGACAAGTCAATGGGATAAATTGTGGTGACTATGTAGCTCACAATATTAGCATATCAAGGTAATCTACCACTAACTGCATACAAAATCTCATCAGGAAAACAATCGCTAAAAGGACCACCACTTTCCCCCGTTTTCAATCTACTAAGAAGGTCAGCAACTAAGTTCTCACCTCCAGGTTTATCTTTGATTTCCAATTGAAATTCTTGCAATAGTAACATCCACCTGATCAATCTGGACTCTGAATTTTTCTTTTCTAGCAGATGTTGAAGAGTAGAATTATCAGAGTAAACAGTAATTTCACACCCAACAAGTAAGGACAGAACTTTTCAAGAGCAAAAACAACAACATACATCTCATTTTCTGTAGTGGTGTAGTTACACTATGCAGAGTCACGAGTTCTAGAAGTATAGTAAATCATATGAGGTACTTTCCCAACTCTTTGACCTAAAACTGCCCCCACTGCCTTATCGCTAGCATCATACATTAACTGAAAAGGTAAGGCCCAACTTAGGGGTTGCACAATAGACAAAGTAGTCAATTTCAACTTCAACTGATCAAAAGCCCTCATAGAATCATCATTAAAATCAAATGAAGCATCTTTTGCAAACAAGGTATGTAAAGGAGAAGCAATCTTAGAAAATTCTTTGATAAACCTTCTAGAGAACCCTACATGTCCTAAGAAGAAACGCAGATCCTTGACATACCTAGGATGGGGTAAAGACTTACTGATGTCAACTTTTGCCTTATCTATCTCTGATCCCTTCAATGACACTACATGTCCAAGTACCACCCCATGCTCCACTATAAAATGAAACTTTTGAAAATTAAGCACTAAATTAATATCAATGCAATTCCTAAGCACTAATGTGAGATGATGCATCAAATGAATCACCATGTAATCCATGAAAACTTCCATAATCTTGGTGATAAAATTAAAAAAATACTCATCATGCATCTCTGGAAAGTAGCAGATGCATTACATAGACCAAAAGGCATACGTCTAAAAGCATAAGTGCCAAAAGGAGATAAAAGGTGGTCTTTTCCTAATCCTCAGGAGCTATAGGGACCTGAATGTAGTCTGAATACCCGTCTAAAAAAAAGTAGTGTGACCTACCAGCCAATCTTTCTAACATTTGATCCATAAAAGTCAAGGAAAAATGATCTTTCTTAGTGGCTTTGTTAGTTTTCTATAGTCAATACATACTCTCCAAACACTTTGAACTCTAGTAGATACTAGTTCACCTTCCTTATTTTGCAGGATAGTTATCCCTCCTTTTTTAGGAACTACATGTATAGAACTAACCCACTTGGAGTTAGCTATGGGCTATATCACTCCAGACTTAAGAATTTTTTTTAGACTACCTCCATCATAGGTAGATTAAGTCTCCTCCGAGGATGCCTCTTAAGCTTAGCATCTTTCTCTAATGTGATCTTATGTGAGCATAAAGTAGGGCTAAGTCCCTTAAGATCTGCTAAAGTCAACCATATTTCTTTGCTATGATCTTTAAGCACCCTAACAAGTTTTTCCTCTTGGTTAAGCGTAAGTGCACTAGAGATGATGACAGGCAAAGTCTCATTATTCCCTAAATAAGCATACTTCAAATTATTAGGTAAAGGTTTCAATTCCAGTTTAGGGGACGAAATGCTAAAGGGAAGTAATTTAGCATGATTTTCGGGCAATTCAAGCTTGTTAGGTCTATTATGTTCCTGCAAGTGGAACAAAGACCCTATCACATCAACTAGATTATCATTAACCTGGTACGACACTCTTTGAAACTCAGTATAATCAAGACTCTTAGTAAGCACAGTAAATAATTTATCTTCATGAGACAAGTCATAAATATCTTGGGATAACTCATCAATAACATCAAGTGTATACATGTAATTCACATCAGTAGGAAATCTCATGGCATCAAAAATATTAAATTTAATCACTTCACCATCGAATTCCATGGTTAATGCTCCTTCATGCACATCAATTTTTATCTTAGCTGTTTTCAAAAATGGCTTACCAAGCAAGCTAGGAATATCATGACATGCATCACCCATGTTCATCACATAAAAATAGGCAGAAAACATAGGCTCATTAACTTGGACTACATCCTCTAAAACTCCATATGGGTAAGTACTGCTCCTATCAGCTAATTGAATTACTATACCAGTTTTTTTTAACTCTTCTAAGTTCAGTTTGTCATAAACAGGCCTAGGCATAACATTAATGGAAGCACCCAAGTCAGGCATAGCTTTATCGAAGTAAATGTTTCCTATTTTACAAGGAACAGAAAACACACCTGGGTCTTTACACTTAGGGGGAAGTTTCCTTTGAAAAACTGCAAACACATTTTTTCCCACACTTACCTTTTCATTACCTACTAACTTTCTTTTAGTAGTACACAATTCTTTCAAGAATTTAACATAGCGAGGCACCTGTTTGATGGCATCAAGGAGGGGTATGTTGATCTCTACCTTCCTAAACGTCTCTAAGATCTCTTGATTAGCCTCATTCACCTTAGAAGTAGGGCTTCGAAACCTAGTAGGAAATGGTGGTATTGGCTTAAAAGGTTCTCTTTTTCTCTCACCTATTTCCTTAGTAGTTAAATTAAAATCTTTGACCTCTAACTTAGGCTCTACTTCTCTACTCTTCCTAGGTTCTTTTAGCTCTTTCCTACTCCTAAGTGTCCTTGCACTAACATTCTCCTTAAGGTTAGGGTAAGGTTGAGATGGTAACCTATTTTGCATTTGAGCCTGTAAGTTGCTAACTATGGTATCAATTGTAGTCTGTCTCTCTTGAACCTGCTTAAGAGTTGTTTCCACATTTTGGAACCTATCATCCATCTTCTTAAGGACTTGTTCTAGTACGAAGTTGGTTCTATCCTGATTAGAAGGTTGATGAGATGTTTGATTAAAACTAGGTGGGTTGGTTTTAGGTCATACCCAATGTTAGAGTGGTCTCTCCATCCTTCATTATAGGTATTAGAATATGGGTCATACCACCTTTGACCTTGGTCAGAATAGACAGCATTAATATTCCCCTCTTGAAGTGTAGGACATGTATTAGTAGGATGCCCTTCTAGACAACAAATTCCACTGACTGCTTTTTGTATTTCCCCAATAACCATCTTGTTTAACATCGCAGTGATGTGAGATAACTAGCTCTCTACAGATGAGCTAGAGCCAATCTCATTAACGCTTTTAATTTGTGACTCCCTAGCACCAAAATGCGAAGTTTTTTGGGCTATTAAATTGAATAAATCTCTCACCTCTACCGGAGTCTTATTAACTAGAGCCCCCCACTAGCAGCATCAACCATATTACGATCCATAGGAAGCAACCCTTCATAAAAGTATTGAATCAATAACTGTTCAGTTATATGATATTGGGGACAACTAGCACACAGTTTATTAAATCTTTTCAAGTACTCACAAAAAATTTCCCCATTCGTTTGTTTGATACCATATTTTCCTTCCTAATTGATCCAATTTGGAATGCTGAAAAAAAATTCTCTAAAAATGATTTATGCAATGCAATGTATGTAGAAAATGATCCAGCACGCATGTAATATAACCAATCTTTAGCATTACCAAGCAAAGAAAAAGGAAAGACTCTTAACCTAATTTGGTCTTTAGGAATCCCCTCAAGCACCATAACAGAGCATGTGATAAGAAATTCACTAATATGATGGTATGGATCTTCACCGGCTAATCCATGAAATTTAGGTAGCAGATTGATGAATCCAGAGTTCAGTTTTAAAGGTTTATCTATTGCAGCATAACTAATGGACAAAGGTTGAGCTTCTAGATTAGGGGCAGCAAGTTCCCAAATAGTAGGCATTCTTACCTCTTGAGTTTTAAGACTTACTTGTTCAATATCACCGTATTTGTTTTTAGCTTCTAACGTTTGCTCCTTGTCCTCTCCAATCTCGTTAGCACTCCTTAATTTCAGAAATTAAAGGCAACTAGAAAAATAAAATAGTAGAGTTAAAACAAAATAATAAAAGTACTAAAATTAAATAGAAGTAAACTAATGATTTTATTTTCTTTCCCCTGTAAAGGCGCCAAAATTTGTAAAAGTTGTCATAGAGCTATAAATTAAACCACTTCTTTGATTCATAAATAATATTTATGTCATAGGAAAATAGGAATAGATCCCACGAGGAAAGATTATGATAATAAGTTAGTTTAATTCTAAATGATTTTACTACTCTAATTTATTATAACTTCTCTTTATATTACTAAAATAAATCAAATTTAATAAGTCAAAATCTGGAAAATACTTAATATTGGTCCTAAATATTCTAAATTTAATTCTAGAAATAGAACAGTAAATAGCTATCCTAAATAATCTGAAAAATAAAAATAAAAATAATAACACAATATTAGACTGAAAATTAAAATAGAAAATAACAAGTAGAAAATTAATATTAAAAATTACAAAAAGTAATCCAAATTAATATCCTATATCTTTAGAACTTTATAACTCCAAAATTATATGTAAAATAATTCAAAAAAATTAAAACAAAAAATTACTTCCAGAAAATGAAAACAGAAAATAAAACATAGATTTAGAAAAAAACATAAACTGCACAAATATGAATACGAAATTAAATAACAAAATTGCCCAAATTTTAGGATATAATTTTCTAGACTCAATAGAACCCTAAGAACATAAAATTAAAATTAAAAACATAATTTTTAGATTTACTAAAATAAAAACCTGCACATATCCAATTCATGAAATAATTCTGCAAAATTATCAAGTAATTTCCAAAAATTCCTAAATTAAATAGAGGCAGAATAGGACAATATATAAACCCTAAAATGGATTAAAATATGGAAAAAAAAAACACAAAAGAAACTATTTTAAACCTAATTTCTAACAAATCGGTAAATAATTGGTAAAACAGAATAGAAATTAAATCTGAAAATTACAACCACATTAAAAATCAAAATCTAACTGATCTAATATTACCAAGACACTCCAAAAAGACGACTCTTTTAGGATGGGTAAATGAAATTTATATTCAAGCTTATAAATTTAAGAATTAAAATTGACAAACTAAACAAATTAACCAAAAGGCAACAAATAAGTATCAAAGATACCAAATTTATGAAAAACACTTAGTATAATCTATATCCACCATGCAAATTAATATTTATCATCAACACACAAATCGATTTATCCATGAGTTAAACTGTAGAAGATACTCACCAGCAGATCTTCCCTATTTTTTCTTATATTATAGTTTATTGAGGTCCATCCCTAATATAAACTCCACTAGTTTTGATAACCCTCATACTAGTGTAAGAATTTAATCAAACTAGAGCATTCCGTATTAGAAAAACATCATCTAACACCTTGTAACAAATTTATCAGCAAATTGATTTAACCAAGATCTATAACGATTACCTGATTAAAAGAGATAGGTTTGAGCCATCCATGATTAATTAGGGCGATACCTATACCTAAGAGACAATAACTTTTACGTATTAAAGCCTTTTAAACTGTCATATGAATTTGTATTAAACTAAATAGCAAGCATTCTAATTAATCTAACGCGAATATCATAAACGATAAATACTAATCGTTATAGAATCATTAATAAAAATTAACCAGACAATAAAGCATAAAATGTGTTTCGAAATAATTAATTTAGTATGGTTTCAAATAGATTATACTAAGTACAAGGGAATTACTCACGCATATTATAAATAAAATTCCAATAATTAACCAAAGATTTCATGCCTAACGCTAAAGTAAACTTAAAAAAAAAAAGCAATAGTTTAATACTCCTTGATGGTAGGCGTGTGCGATGGTGTAGATTATGATATAGGAGAAGATGTTGTTGATGATGACTTTGATGGAGATGAAGGTGATGATCTCTTGGTGAATGGGTTAGGCATGGAGGTGTTTGTGAGAAGAGGGTAGGCGTGTGTGTTTATGAGGTAGGCATGGTGTATCAACAAGATGATCATAGAGGATGCTGCGTAAGATGAAAAGGTGAGGGGTGAGGTTAGGCGTGGTAATTTTGAGAGAAGAAGGTGTGAGGTTTTTATAATGTTAGCTATTAGAGTTTTCTTTTTTGGACTCCTTCTCTTCCAAGTCTTCAATTAGGCATAATAACTTTATAACCCTAGCCCAAATAAATTATTATGAAAATAATATTTTTTCATAAATCATTCTTTTTGGACTGACTTGATAGCTGAGCATGTAAAATCCGAACTTCGACATTTTCTCATCTCGCCTTTATTTTATTAACACTTAACCTGAAAAATATATAAAATAAAGTAAATCAGACGAAATAATATATAATATAATCAAAATAATTATTAAAATAATGCATGATTTTTGACTTAACAAACACCATCCACACGCCTATTGTTATAATGCCACCTCATGTGTTTAGCTATGCTTCTTGAGACGTAAAGGCGTTGTAACCTAGGTATCAACGGGAAGTAGAACATTTTCATATATGGTTTTGGTTTTCCATTATCGCCTGATTTCTTTGGCTTCCATCTTGGTGCATCACAAAAGTTACATTTTTCAAGTGTTGAATCTTCCATAAAGTACAACATACAACCATAACGGCAACAATCAATGGTTTGTGCATCTAAACCGAAACTTCGAACCTTCTTTTTCAACTATGAGTAATTTCTGGGGACACGATTGTTTGTCAGACAACTCTCGTGCATTAATTGTATCACCTCATTCAAACAATTTTGAGGCATATTATAATTAGATTTGATACTCATTAATCTGACCACATTTGACAATTCAATTTGGTTAGTATACCCATCCCTTTACTATACCCATCCCAAAAAGGTCTCTGTAGCTTGAAGCATATTATAGAATATTTGAGCTTCTGCATTTGGTTGCTCATTGCCACTAACTTCATTAGTAATCATTACATCATTTACCACTGGTTCAACATGATCCACAAATGGTTCAGCATTATCAACGTCTATGGGACTTAAAACCATGTGCTCATATAAGTTTTGTGTGTTGTTACTTCCAACATTGTCATAGGAAGTAGGTTCTACTTCCCCATGAGATGTCCAGTACCAATAGCCTTTAACAAAACTATTTTGGTACAGGTGTAATCTTACGTCATCAGGCTCTCTATAAGCTCTGTTCTGGCATTTGGTACAAGGACATCTATACTGTCCATTATTTATGAATTCCACTTGACTTCTTGCAAACTGATCAAACAATTCAAGTCCATCTAAGAATTCTTGTCTATATGCTTTTCTACCTGATAAAAATCTTTTATACATCCACCTCTGATGGGGTGGTCCATCAATATTATCCACTGTAGACCATTGCAAATGTATACGTTAATTCCTTATTTATAATAATAATAGACATAATGATTAAACTTTTCTTCATACATAGTTACATCAATGATTTACATATGATTCTACTGCTTCGTCATACACTATGTTCAATATGCGATGCACAAAAATATGACATTACGATAATTAGGTCAGGATGTAAACCTGTTTGAATGTCTGAAATTGCAGTCCAAACTTGTGACATTCACACAGCCAATAACGACATTCGCAACAACAATAACATAATTTTTTCCCGTTAATATGTTTTCTCTTATGACCCATATCCTTCCTATTAATCATCCACACAAATTAAAACTTCAAATATTTGCGTTATAATAAACTATTATTTAATCTATGTACCTAACAACAAATAATATTTACACATTTACAAAATAATATAACTTCATTATCCAACTTCTAAATATTATCCAACATACCTTCATTTAATTGATTACATCTTAGGTATAACAGATGAAATAATCTACTAATTACAAATATTATTTAAATTTTGAAATTAATATATTACAAGTATATCTACAATACTAAATAAAAAGTACAGATATTATCCAACATACCAATAATACGTCATAATATTTCACCCTCCGACATTTTCTATGTACTAAAATACTACTTTTTCTAGATAAGTCACTATTAATTGTAACCATCATAAATTCTACGAGTTAGCCACATCAAACTTCAATTTTCAATATTAAATTCTATAAACTTACAAATTCAAAACTTCAAATAATAAGTTACAAAAAATAACATTCAATTAAATTTTTACATCATCCACACAACTACTAATAATACTTAATAATTACTTTCACATTCACATCAACACAACCACCTTCAAAATCCAAAATCTACCAATTACTCAATAAAATTTCTACAACCAATACAAATTACAATATAATTGTTAAATTCCAACTCCAATCTCTCAATTTCATCAAAATATCTACTACAAACTAAACAAACATCACTTACATAGTAAACTTTCATATTCACATCAATACAACCAAATTCAAAACCCAAAATCTACAAATTAATCAATAAAATTTCAACAACTAACATAAATTATCACATAATTATTAAATTCTAGCTCAAATTTTTCAAATTCATCAAAAAATCTACTACAAACTAAAGAAACACCACTTACTTGAAATTACTAGAGAAAAATGGTGGTGGAATTGAGGTGGCCGGTGACAAAATGGAGGGCGGCGGCGGGCTAAAGTGCGGCAGCAGAGACGGCGGCCGGCGGGGAGCTAAATGGCGGCGGCGACCTTTATGGCGATGGCGTTCTCCCTGTCTCTCTGTCTAAATCGAGCTCTCTCTCTCTCTAATTCGATGTTCCAAAATGAAGAAAGAAGTCGGGGGGTTTAAAATTCTGTCCGATGGAATATTCCGTTGGACAGAATCTATTTTTTATTAAAAATTATTATTTTCGGCCCAGATCTGGTCAATATTGACCAGCATTCCAACGACCTTTCCGTCGGATTTCCAACTGACTGGTCCGGTTCCGTCGGAAATTTCGACTGAATACCTGTCCATCAGAACGTCCACCGCCTTGGTTCACTTTCCCTATCTTTCTATCACCATGTCCGTCGACCTGTGTGACAGTCTCTTTTTCGGTTGGCATTTTTCGTCAGAAACAGCGAAAGTTTTAGTAGTGAGTTTCACAAATTTCTAATCTATAATTTTCTATCTTCCTCAAAGGTCACAGAACAGCTCATAAGCTTCTTATTCTTCAATATTCAAAGAAAAGTTCACTAGTTTAGGCTTTGGATTGGCGACCAACGACAAGAGAGAATGAAAGTGGGTGCAAGTGAGCTTATTGTATCACGATTCCACTCTGAACATAGGCCTTGAATCTCAGGATTGGGGAGCAGTAATTCAACAAAATGGGTATGCTTGTGTTTGTAATCCAACTAATTCGAATCCTAAAACCAAACAATTGACAGAATTAAAACCCATATACGAGCATACATGAAAATTTACAAAGTAAATTAGGGTTTCATGAGAGAATTAACCAAATTTTGTAAATTTCAACAGAAAAAGTAAATCATTGACAAAATTCTTGTTTCTATGTGAACATTAAAGAAAGTACATACAAAAATTTAGGGCTTCAGACAAGAATCGATCCATAAAATTTCTAAAACACAATCTAACCGTGAGAACAAGAGATAAAAAGAGGGAGATAGCAAACTAAACTCTGGATTTTCCAAAAGATATTTCCATCAGCAATTGTGGAACGAACTCAAATTGGCCGCTTTGTTTAATATTTCAATTGTTGGGAATGTGTTAGAAATGGGGGGGTGAGGGTTTTGAATTTTTGTTGCGAAAGCAAAATAGGCGGATGGCTTAAAAGTAAAAAGCGCGTCCCGACTCCCTTTTCCCCTTTTCGGTTTTTTTAAATTTTCTTTAAAAAAAACGTTGCCATAGGTTGACTAAGGTAGCAACTTTAAGAAAGTGTTGCGTTAGGTTAGACCTTATGCAACAATACTGTGAGACATTGTCAAAGGTACTCTATTGCAACAATTTTTACCAGT
>NCQT01058715.1:12639-22962 GCA_002740465.1 Stenocereus thurberi | reverse complement strand
GGTAATGGGTAGAGAATAATATGTAAAAATGTATTTTAAATATATAAAGAAAATAAAAAGTCATATGAGATTAACGCATGTAGTACTTAAATATCATACTTTGAGTTGTTATTTTTGATGGTATGTTTGCCTTTTTAAGCTCCTAAAAGGAAAAGATATGAATTTGAATTTATCTTGATAATATTATGGGTGTCAAGCATTAACGTAGTGGCGATCCAAGATAATGGCTAGACATATTTCTTTTAAACATGCAATTTTAATGGATTTTCTTAGAATCTTAATTGTAAATAACTACTTGTTATATTTAAGTACAAGAATATGAGTAGTCCACTTAGATTATGAATTACAGTGTCAGTGACATAATTTAGTAAATGGAATTCTTAAAGAAAAAGTGAATGGTATTTAAGAACCATTTTTATATTATAAAAAAGTTGGGGCTAACTTCTTATTTTGTTTAAAAAATAACATTGAACTATATGCAAATTCAATTGATTAAAGTGGTTTAAAACTCCAATCGAACTATACGCAAATTCAATTTAAAAATTCCCTCTACTACATCTTTGAATAATCCGGTTAAAAGGTGGGAATTAAGAATCGATAGATTCTATAGTATAAAATCCTTACATGATATATTTGATTACAATGAACGGTGGAGGGAGTAAATGGTACAGTTCATTTGTTGATAGGTTGGAGGATTATAGGAATGACTGTAGCTTTCCAATTGGCTGTTTATTTATAATTCTAAACAATTTTGCGTAACATATATATGATTCTAATATGCGATGTACATGATTGTTTTTTTTTTACATATGTGTATAGTTCATGCCAATAGCTATTCTCAATCACATTGAATTATCAGTAACTATACACATTTTGTCACTATACCCATATCAGCACATCTACATCCCATGGTGACTTAAACAAAAAATACCTAATAGTATAATCATGTAGGCAAAATGAGAATTGAAGCCAGATCATTTGTTGGACATATTTGCAAATTCAATATACAAAATATTGAAGGCAACATTATGCTATGTGTAATTTGATGTAGCTGAATTTATCTTTGCAAATAATTCTAAAATTTTGTGAATCCCATTATGTTTTACTAATTGAACGATAATGTAAGGTAAAGACATTATCATTCACCATTAGGAACACCAGGATGAATTAGATATTTCCAAAAACTTAAATACCTTTAAAAATATTAGCATAAATATTTAAGTAAGAAAGTAATAATATTATAATCTTACTTAGAAGTTCAACAATGTTTATCATTACTATTCAAATTCCTAAACAATTGTGTTCATAATTGTTTCCAAATGGTGCTATTGTTATAGCTCTTGATAATGACATCGGTAACATCAAATATCTATGGAATCGTTATTTGCACCAACATCATTCATGTGCTCATTCTCATCATCTTCATGATCAATGAAGCTAGCAAATGAACAACCTAAAGTTAAAATCTACTCATATTGAAAAGACATAAGAAATAAATTGCATATGGTTAAGCATTACATACTTGATCTTCCTTCTTTTTATGTTTAAATTCACTTTCTCCATGTTGCAGTCATGATCCTCCAGGTTTAGGTAATCTTATAGTTCATGGCTCATATTATTGGACCCCAACATGGACCAAAAGGTGACAATGAGATTTCTTTTTATTTGGAAAAAAAGCACAGAAATTTAGATTGTACTTACTTTGTTGTCCTCTTGGGCTTATCTTTGGTGATTGCGGATGAGCTTTTGACCTTCGTTGTATCTATGACAGCCTCTTTCCCTCTTGACGCATTACATGCACTTGATACTACCTATAATATATGTGAATTTAGAAGAATCATAAATTATATAAAAAATGCAAGACGTAAAATCCATTTTATAGATATTTGACTACCTTTTTAGTATTTCCTTCCAAAAAATAGGATTTTGGGAAAACCTTCATTATAGTGAACCTTTGTTCGGTAATTGACTTGTTATAAGAAGAGGTTTTTATTTGAAAAATGTGCTTCTCTCCTATAATTTTCTTGATTGGAAATGGAAGTTTATCTTTGTCATCTTCAACCTATAAAGTAAAACATTTCAGAATGTATCATACATGATCTTACAATCTTTTTGTCGTGAAATTCAAATAACTGTAGAATGTATTGTAACACAACCTTTTCATTCTCATCCATGTCGTAAAGAGTGAGACATGACTAGCCAATTAATTTCTCAGCCTCTTTATCAAAAACGACAAATATTGTGGCATCAGATTCATCTTTAACTGTAAATTCCAATCAAAATCTGCGAAGCTCCATTGTTATGTGATGTATTTTGAAATATTGATTAAGAACATAAGAAAGTTGTTATTAGTATTACCTTATAACAGGTTTTTGAACATTCTTCTAGCAATGTTCACAATATAAGTGAGGTCCTATCTTTCTCAGTGTTCTTTTGCAAATATTATTACAACATGAGACATATTTCCAATCTCTTTCTCTTTTGACATTGGCAATCTCAGCGGCATAGTAAAAACGCAATTCCTTCCAATTAGAGGAAAAAAAGGTGTTAGTTTACATAGAAATCAATTTGATGCTCTTGAGATTTTTTTTTCTGTCTCAATAAATACACAATTACGGGGGGTATAGATAGAAAAGGCACATAAATATGTTAAAAGATGCTAGAAATTTCAAAGATATAAAGAGGATTGGTTTAGATGGTATACGACTTGAAAGAAATTAGCGATGTAAAATACTTTGAAAATAGGATATTTTTCAATAGGGTGGTGAAGGAAGATTTCTATAGCATAGTCATTCTAATATTTGTCAAAAATGTTATGTGCCCAGTATAGCTAACAACATTATCATTACTGATATTTTAAATTGTGTAAATACTACACATCAAAATTTTAAAATGCTCAAACCTTGTGAAAGCCTTTTTTAGTTGTTTTGAGGATCTCTGTAAGATTTTGAAGCTTTAGCACTATCTCCTCTTTAGTGATGGTTTTAGACGTCATGTTAAGTCTTCCCACACTAAGTTCCTTAGTAGATGACCTGTGAAAAGAACGTGATACAATTGTTCTTATAAATAAGTAAATCATTCTAGCAAGGAAGACTTACTCCAAATGTGTTTTCAAATCATCAGCTTCTTTGAGTTTTGGATTTAAATATATGCAAGTGGCCGAAGATAAAGATAATGTCACGTTACCTGCGTTACAACATTAGAAGTTATTGTGTTCATTTGGTTTTAAGTCCATATTTCTCAAATAATTTAAATTTGCAATTGTATCTTTTTTGACTTTTGAAGGATTGGACATATTTCTTCATTCTTACTAGCAAATTCTTTCACCATATTGGAGGTCAACACCCTAATATTAATTGCACCATCAGAGAATTATTTGCATTGGTTTTCATAGTTCTTCATACATTTTTCCTACAATGTTAACCTAACTCGCTTGTTTCTATACACAATTTAAGAATCTTAGTCATTTAACTTTTATAAATTCATGTAAATAACATGTAGGAAGTTTGTAAGTTATACATAATCCGACAATAGACTCACCAAAAATTCTCTAGTTTAAGAACCAAAAATTGAGCACTTTTATCACCCATTGTGTTTTGTTTGACTTGATCTTTGACTTAAAATGCATCCAATGACATCTGTAAAACAACAAAAAAATTTAATTTATTACTATACTAGAATTAGATGAAATTTTGATCGTAGATATATATGAGAATAAACTACACCTGTTAAAATATTGTTGTTTCCTATTTGAGATGAAGCTTATCATAATCAAAGAAATCAAACTTGTATCTCCATATTTGGCTTGAATTAGCTTTGACTTTTTTAACAAATAGTATTTGCGTGAAAGTGCAACATTGTCTTACTATTGCTAACAACTTGAAAGTTGTCTTTGTTAGGCTTCACTGTAAAATTTTGTATCATGAAGATGCCGCCCTCTTTGAGAAGGTCAGAATAGAGGTTCACAAAATTTGATCTGATAGTCAGTCACATGAATGTAATCTTCCTACATCAAATAAAAATGAAAAAATGAATTACTGATACTCAGGTCTCTAAGTTCAAGGGTAACTATTTTTACGCCCATGCCTTTTCAAAACTAATTCTAGGATACACTATGTTTTCAGAAAACTAGTTCTTATTGTTTTAGTCCTTGAGCTTTTAGAAATTACAGAATAGTCCCTGGAATAGAAAAAATGTGTAAATGAGCTGTTTTTAGGGATTTTTCAGAAAATATGCTTGTTTTAACCGATTAAACTTCTTATAATGACTTTACTAGTACTAGTTATCACAATCTACTACTTATATCTTATATATTATATTTTCTGTGGTTATAGACCCACCATGCTTAGCAAAAATAATTAAAACTTAATTAGAGAGTTTTGACCGTTATCTAAACTTAGTCGGCGCTAGACTCTGACGTTCCTCTAACTTTCGGTTTACAGAGATTGCTAATCTCAACCTCACCTTCCTTAGATCAGGTATATCACATATTTGTTTCGTTTCGTACCTCATATCGTAGTCACTAATTAAGTTTTTAATCTTTTTCAAGGATGGTGTGACTTTAATCAAGAAATTATAATATTTAAAACATAAGATTCAATTGGATAACGTTCTCTACGAGGAAACTCCTTTTATTAAAGGTTTGAAAGTGAAAATATTATAATGAAAAGCTTTTAAGAGGGACTTAAGCTAAGATCATTATAAATACTTGCTCATAGAGAAGTGGAGAATCTCAACTTCTCTTTTACTTAAGAATGCTCAAATGACCGTGTCCCTTCTCTGCACTCGACCTCTCTATTTATGGAAGGGATAAGGGTACATAGGATACCCTAATGACTGCATTACATAAAGATTTTTCACATGGCTGCAGTACATACTGACTCTACAATACCTACTTTATTCTACAGATCAGACACTTGTCGAAATAGTACAATAATGGGGCAGCCATTTTTCAGAGCTTTTATTGATGACAAGACTAATCATCATTATTGAGATTCTGCATTCTTTCATCTCCAATTATATCTTTCAGACCACCATTATTTGGATAATCATCAAAATCTTTATCGAATTGCTTAAGATGCTCTAGATCCCATTCTTCAAATAATTCAAGGAGATATTTTTTTCCTTTTTTCGATAAAAATTTTTCAACTTTAACATCAAAGAGATACTCAAAAATATCTTTTGACTTTGCTCCTTCCACCTTCATGTAATCTTTGAATTTATTATCATAGATGAACATAGTGTTTCACAATGCATTAATGTTTTTCCTCGTTCGATTAATGCGTAACATTGATGATAAATGTTAAAAAGTCCAGTGGCCCTTGATAAAGCAAGATTAGTAACTAGATGTACTGGATTTCCATGAATCCAATTTTGTCGTTGATCCTTGAGAATGTTGCAATTAACAATTTGAACAGGATAATGAGCTGATTTGGCTTTTTCATTTTCATATTCAATTAGAGCGCTATAAACTTCTAAAGTTAGGCATCTTCGAATTGGAATTTTTATTGGACCCTCAGGAGATGTAAGAATCCAATGGATCCTTTTGAATATACATTGCTGAAAATTAGTTAAGGTTGAGAGAAATGGGAAATTTGGATGTGGAATTTTTTTGAAGTAAAGTACCGTCCGTATTTTCAGGCTTTAAAGACAGGATCATTTGGAGATAATGAATTTGCTGAGAAACAAATACCACCAACTCCAAATCTGTCAGAAAAATAGATTGTTGTACTCCCAGACTCCCAAATATCATAGAAATAATGATGTTAAAAGTCGATGCATGCTGCATACCACTCATTGAACCATTTTTCTTGAATATGAGAACTTATTTTTTCTTGGATATTATAAGGACACTAAAGGTAACTAATTTGTAACTCTAAAAGGAAAAATCTTTGGGCTATTAGGTAGGTAGTAAAAAGTAGACCAAAATATGATCTACTTTTTGTCTAAAATTTCAAGTTATTGATAAGGACTTTGCTAGAATGTGTAACCCCTTCTAGTATATATTGCATCTCATTAAGGATTTCCTCCTTTTTTGATAAGAGGTCGGCTTTGATGATCACCATTGGCGAGTTCTCGAGTTAAAATATTTGCCAGAGACTTCTTCGATCCCTATATATGTTCAATAGAGAAGGAAAACTGGTTAAGCAATAATTTGCAACGCAGGAGTTGCCCTTGCGCTTGCATATTTGATAAATTCTTTTTTACAAAACTAAGTATTGCTTTGTAATTGGTTTGAATAAGAAAAAGTTTTGGGCCTAAAAAAATTAAGAAATTTTCAATTTCCTTTATGACTGCAAGGATTTCTTTTTCCATTGTAGGATAGTTGCATTTTGGCTTATTAAAACTTCCACTGCAATATTTACAGAGTTTTTCTCCTTCTTTGATATTTGAGTACCACACTCCAGTGCCCTTTGGTGGCATCTGTTTCAAGAACTAAATCATGTCCTTCATTAAGCAAATTAAGGTCAGGAAGATTTTTACACCACTTTTTTGAAGTTTTGAATAATCTTTGTATCATTAGTGATCTATGTCCAACTTACTTCTTTCTTGAGTTTTTGTTACAATGGCTTTCTTAATTTGGCTAAATCTTTAATGAAATTTGAAGTATAGGTAAGGCATCTAAGAAATCTTTCTAGTTGCTTCCTATCTTCAATTCTTTCAAGAACCTTTTCTATTTTTTTTCTAGAATATGCTTTTGTAAGATGATTTATCAAGCTTTTATCTCTAGACCTAAAAACTCAATAGCATAAATGCATTTGCTCTTACCAAGTATAATTCCATGATTAATGCATCTCTAGGTGACTACTAAGACATCAACTTTGTGTTGTTCTATGGTTTTAGAAAAGACAAGGATGTCATCGATGTAAACTAAACAACATTGATTGAGGTATTTAAAGATATTATCCATTCTCCTTTGGAATATTTGAGATGTATTTTGAAGACTAAATGACATTACTATCCATTCATAATGTCATTGTGGGGCACTGAATACAGTTAAAGGAATACTTTCCTCATCTATTTTTATCTACCAATAACCACTTTTGCAATCCATTTTCAAGAACCAAGAGGCTCCTTGAATTCTATTGAATAGGACTGTTTTGTTATGAATATAATAACCATCAAAGACAGTATTATCATTAAACTTTTTGTAATTGATCACCATTCTAGCTTTTCCTCTTTTCTCTTCTGCATGATTCTTACTATGAAAGCAGGACTAGCGTGAGGACTCTTGCTATTTTTGATTAATCCTTTATCAAGAAGTTTTTTAATTTGTTTATCAAATTCTTGGATATCCTGGTGGGTATACACCATTTGTTTGACTCAGATAATTGTGTTGGGATTTAATAGAGTGATTTTAACAAATGTTTTATCTTTGTCCCAAAACTTTAGTGGATCATCAGAGTAGAATTCCTTACATAATTTTTCTTGTTGTTCGATAATATGTTCTTTAATATACAATTCGAGCAGTGAGATGATTAATGCTACTTCTCGTTGTGTTGGCATTACCTTCTCACCATGCTAGCTGCGTGTAAACTCAATTATCTGATGAGTGTAAGCTTTACTTAATTTTTTAATAGGAACTGAGTGCCCAGTAATTATGAATATTATCTGATTTACGATCTGTGTACATGGAGAATATAATCTCCTAAAATTATTTCTAATAGTCATATCATAAGAGTGTTGATCAGCAGCCCATAAAATTGGTATAATGCATTGAACTCTTCTTAATTCTATGAATAATCCTTCTATTGCCTCAATATGGCTCATAATGCTATTATCAGCTATCCTCACTTGTGAAGGATTTTTAGCTCTTTTCCACATAAATTCTGAAAATAATAATCTTTTTTCAAAGCAAACAGAACAACCACTATCTATATAAGCACACATTTTCATATTTATTGTATCCCTCTAAACATACCTTTATTGGGATGTAGATACTATTAGGATTTGTGTTGGTAGCTTCATAGCATATTTTCATAGTTATTTTTTTGACTAATTCATCCTCATAGATTGATTCACTAACAGTTCTAGTTTTGTGCCCAATAACATTTCTATCTAGACTCGTTATTCGATCTATGCTGGGTCTTACAGCTTCAAAACTCATTCTACTCATTTCACTAGTCATGCTAATTGTATCATCTTCTTTAAGCTCTTCTTTAGCTGACGAAGATCCTTCTTCCCAATCTGATCTTGTACTCATACTTCTTAATAATTAGGGTTTAATGATGATTTTACCCTTCTCATCAATTTTTATTACATTTTTCTTATTAATTTTTGTAGGGTTGGCAAAGTTAGATATCCATGAACGATCGATTTTTATATCCTNAGGGTTAGACTTAATTCTCTGGATCTTTTGCGTAGGGGTAGGACTTTCAAATTTTTTTACTACTATCATTGTCACCTTAGCCCTTGAGTGTATAGTATTATCTAATTTGTAGATAATTTTTCAGAATATCCTTAAAGGATATCATCCTTTTTTCATATCCATCCCAATTGTTTTTATCTTAAGGGATAAAATTTTTTTTTGTAAATTTATCTTTTAGACTCACATTATATCCAGGTCGGCAGTTGAAACCTACTGACCCATTACATAAATTCATTTTTATCCTTGTGACTATCTGATTATTAAATTTGGTATGCCTAGTATCACAAAGTAAAGCGTAAAGATCAATATCTTTACTATAATATTGTAATGGAATGATTTGAACTTGGACACTTCTGACATGGATGTACCTATATTTTCTATCTTTGTTATGCTTAAGGATATTATCTCAATTAATCAGATTAACTTTTCCAACATCATACTCACAATCTTTTATCTCCAAATCTCCTTTTATCATTTCACATACGTATTTGCTTTTTAATTGAAAGATAGATTTTTTATTGATCAAGTCTTTTTGGATTATGGGAAGAATCCAATCTCCTTTATCTTCCTCATGATCATTGTGTACAACAAATTCTTCTCCTTGGAGATCACCAAGGTTGACAGAGCTATTTTCCATCATATAATTTGTTTCTTCATAATTACTTTCTTTATATTTATTGTCTAATATAATTTCAATAATTCCTTTATTGTTACTTAGAGCTAGGTCTAATGCTCCATCTTCACTAAGCTCAACATAATCTAAGCTTCCCAAGGTTTCAATAAGTTTATTGTTTTTCCTATTTTTACACTCATTAGCATAATGTACTACTTCTCTGCATGCCTAATATTTACAATTGTTTTTCCCTGCAGGACAATAAGCTACTTTTCTAAAAAATCTACATTTTTTAGAACTTGACTTGTTATAATATTTTCTCCTATATTTCTCTCTCCTTTGCTTATTAAAGCTCTTTTTCTTATAAAACTTTCTTTTTCGTCTTCTCTCAGGTTCTTTTCCCCATTGGTGAGGTGAATCCCAACAAGTTAGCAATTGCTTCTTAATTTTCTTTTTTGGAGATTAAGACATTGATCATTGACCCATTTTCTTAGATAAGAGATTCTAGAAATGACAACTACGCGTTCAACCCACGCCATGTATTTTTCATTAATTATGAAATTTATAAGATATGGCAATTTCTCATAAAACATGCCAAGATTTGTTTCATTTTGCCCAATTTTATAATAGTATTGACTGAATTTAGCAATATAATTTTCTAGATATCTAATATCCCATGGTTTTATGTTGTTAATCTTTCTTTGCCATTCTCTTGCTTTTTCTTCAGAATCCAGTTTAGCTCTGATGAATTTACTTTCAATTTTTTTGCACAAATTTTTAAATATAGCAGCTGGTGTTTCCATCACTCTTAATGTACTTTAATCATCTTCACTTAATGAATCATACCAGTCAGTTACAGTGCCAGAGAAACTATGCTCAATGTAGTTTAGGAAGTTTGTCGCAGTCCATGTAGTATTTAGGTTTAAGATACTATTCATTCATCTTTTTCAGTGCTCAAATATTTCTTCCCTACTATGTGCTCCATCAATATTTAAGATATATTTAGTTTGGCTAATTGGGATAAGGCCAATTTCTTCATAGGTCGTGGTTTTTCTTGGGATAAATCCGAAGGAAAAATTGCTTGTACGTCCTGTTGGAACGTACCTAGGTCTTAAGAAATGAGTATTTCTCCTAGATAATTCACCAAATTCTTCAGGTTTACGAACGACATTCTTAATTAGATTAGTTTCTATTTCATACAGGTTGATTTCCTGTCTAATCTCATTGATTTCGTTTTCAATAGTCAATTTTTCATATTTCTTATCATGTTTTCTTCTAATTTCTTCTAATGGTAATACATCGAGGTCTTTTAATTTAATCAGATTCATCTCTTGATATATTT
>NCQT01058694.1:16167-26211 GCA_002740465.1 Stenocereus thurberi | reverse complement strand
CAGTGGTATCAGAGCCATGGACCTGACGCGGTGTGCTAGCGCGGACGCTGGGCCCCTGCGAGGGGGGTGGATGAAGGTATCCCACATCGAGAGTTGCGGAGAACGAACCACGCCTTATAAGCGTGGGGACACCTCAACCCATCGAGGCGCCTTTTGAGGGAAAAACCGTGACGGCAGGGATGGTGGTAGCGTCCCGCCTGCCCAAAGCGGACAATACCTCGATGACGGGTGGTCGTAGGCTGTTACACTTAGGGGATCAATTTTATACACCACCTTAAAAGGAGAAAGACTAGTAGCCCTCCTTGGAGCCTTGTTATAAGCAAACTCAGCATGTGGAAGGAGTAAATCCTAAGCTTTGGCACGAAGTTTAATCAAAGCCCTTTAGAGAGTACCTAGGGTTAGTTTGCCCATCAGTTTAGAGGTGATAATTGCTACTATACATGAGTTTAGTTCCAAGCTTCTTCCATAAGGTAATCAAGAAATGGCTTAATAACTTTGTATCCCTATCAAAAAGAATGGACTTAGGGATATCACGTAATCTAGTTACCTCTTTGAAGTACAACTCTGCAATATGTGTAGCATCATTGGTTTTATTGCATGGAATGAAATGAGCCATCTTAGAAAATCTATCTACTGCCACAATTATGGAATCCTTGTTCCTTTGGGTATCTGGTAATCTGAAAATGAAATCCATACTTACATCCACCTGAGGTAAAGATGGAGCAGGAAGGGGTGTGTATAAGTCGTGGCGAAGAGAATGACTCTTGGTTGCTTGGCACGTTCCACATCTTCTCAAGACGTCTTGGACATTCTTCTCCATTCCAGGCCAATAGTAATGTTCCCTTAACATGTTCATGCTCTTGGATTCCCTAAAATGACCAGCCAAAGATTCACCATACACCTCTCTGATTAATAGCTCACGGGTGCTACACTTTGGAATACATAAGCATGTACCCTTAAATAGATGGCCCTGTTGGACTAAGAAATCCCCCTTGGGGTGCGTTTGGCACACAGAATATAATTCCCCAAGGTTTTAATCTTCAGAATATAAAGTCTTAAGATGCCCAAAACCAAGTATAAGAGCATCCAACTGAAACAAGAAGAGATACCTCCTGGATAATGCATTAGCACCTTGGTTTAACTTTTCAGACTTGTGCTTGATTGTAAAGTGAAATGACTGGAGAAACTCAACCGACATTACATAACGTGAGTTTAACTTATATTGGCCTTGAATATACTACAAAGCCTCATGATGTAAATGTAAAATAAACTCACTGGCCACGAGATAATGACTCCAGTGCTCAAGACATCGCACTATAGCATATAATTCCTTGTCATAAGTGGAATATTTTCACATTGAATCACATAATTTCTCACTAAAAAAGGCCAAAAACATGCATTCTTGGGTAAGAACACTTCATTTACCCACACCAGATGCATCACATTTAACCTCAAAGAATTTCTCAAAGCACGGCAAAGCAAGAACGAGTGCTTGAGTTAGCCTTCTCTTTACTTCCTCAAAGGTAGATTGGGCTTTAAGGGTCCATTTAAATGATGTACCCTTAATTACCTCAGTCATGGGAGCCACTATGGTGCTGAAGTTTTGAACAAACATCCTATAAAAGGAAGCTAATCCATGAAAGCTCCGAACATCATGTATGCTTTATGGGAGAGGCCATGACTGAATAGCCTCTAACTTGCTTTCATCTGCCTTGATTCCATCACCAGAAATAATGTAACCTAAGAATGTCACCTCAAGAGTGAAAAAGGTACATTTCTTAAGGTTAGCATATAACCTTCCTCTTTTAAGAACAAGCATAATCTGATTGAGGTGATCTTGGTGCTCTTACTCGCTCTTATAATATTATCAGAATGTTATCGAGGTAAGCTACCACAAAGTTCCTAATGTAAGGCCTGGATACTTAATTTATTAGCCTCATGAACATACTACGATCATTGGAAAGACCAAAGCACATAACAAGCCATTCATCCAACCCTCCCTTGGTCTTGAAAACCGTTTTCCATTCATCTCCCTTACGGATTTTGATTTGGTAGTATCCACTTCAAAGGTCGATCTTTAAAAACACTTTTGAGCCATGTATTGCATCTGGCATGACCTCAAGCCTACATGGCTTTGTTATCCACACACATACGTTGAGTACCATCCTTCTTAGGAATTAACAAGGCAGACACTACACAAGAGCTTAGGAAGTCTTATATAAGCCCTTTTAATGTTAGTTCCTCCTCTTGCCTTTGAATCTTCGTGGTTTCCTTAGGATTCATCCCATATGTAGGCTTGTTTAGAATGATAGAACTTAGAATAAGGTCATTATGGAGTTGGATATCTCTCTTAGGAGGCAAACCCGTGGGTATCTCCTCAGGGAACAATTGACAGAACTTTTGTATGAGTGCTTTGGCTATGGGTGAGAGGGTAACGGAGTTTCTGGTTCATCTTGTATACTCAATATCCACCCTCTAAATGCCTTGAATTCATGTGGGGAGGCCTTTAATAATGGCTCCCTAAAAGTGAGAAGTAAATCAGACTGCTTGGACTTATTTTGAGGTTTATTTTGATGGAGCTTAGATGGGGATAAAGGGGCTAAGGTAATCTTCTTGCCATCCTTAATAAAGGAGTATGTATTCAAGTAACCATTATGCATAACCGTACAGTCATATAACCATGGTCTTCCCAAAAGCATATGACAAGCTTCCATGGGAATTACATCACACCAAAGTTTATCTTAGTAGCTCTTTCCAATGGATAAAGAAATAAGGCACTGAGAGTTCACTTGGATACCCTTACTTTGATTCAGCCATTGAATGCTGCTAGGGTGTAGATGAGCCATGGTTTACAAGCCTACTTTCTCAGTCATGCTTAGCGAAACAATGTTTGTACAGCGTCCTCCATCAATGATCACAGAACAAACCTACTCTTCAATCGTACAACGGGAATGGCATATGTTCTCTCTTTGCTCGTCTTTTGCTCCATTCTAGTTAGTCAAAACTCTTCTTAAAAATAACTTCTCTTCTTCATCAGCTTCCTCCACTACCTCTTCTTGAGTTTCCTTAAGATTATCTTCAAAATCATCCTTCTTTTCGTCCTCTTCAAACTGCTCTTTCACGGCTATCCATTCGGCTATGGTGATTACTTTGCGGTTTGGATAGCCCGAAGCAATGTGCCTAAGACCTTGGCCTTTAAAGCACCTTCTGTTGCTCATGGGATTAGTATTGGGTCTATTTTGAGGGGCTTGAATACTTTATGGAGCTTAGATTTTTTGTGGAAAGGAAGGGATTGGGTTTGGGAGCTTGGAAATGGGATTAGAACCCCCCTCGTTAAATGGTTGGTTCTGGGTAAAGGGTTTGGGGTTTTGCAGCTTAGGGGGCTGCCTTGCCTTCTTTTGCTGCTCAACCTTGTGAGCAAGCATGTAAACCTCATCAAAATTAGTATAAGCGTGCAAATCAACCACATTAGCATACCTAGGATCAAGGCCTCCTAAGTTCGTAACAATGGTTTGGTCTTCGGGCTCTTGAAGATCACACTTGATTATAGGTTTCTCAAACGCGTGTGTATACTCTTTCGCATTCAGGTTGCCTTGAGTAATGTTTTGGGGTGTAGAATAGGAATCTTAGACAAAGGTTGGGGGAAGAAAACGAGCCTTAAGCTTAGATTTCATCATTTCCCACGTTCTGATTTTGGACTTTTTTTCTCTAACCTGTTTAGAACACAAGTTAGTCCACCAAAGGGAGGTGTATTTTCTGAGTTTTAAAGCCACTAACTTGCTTTCCTATCTTTAGGGGACATACTTGTACTGAAAAACACGCTCAACAATGTGTATCTAGTCTAAAAACTTTTCAGGATCAACCTTACCTTAAAACACGAGGAATTCAACCCTGAAATCATTGGTGTTTGCTTGAAACCTTGGTTTTGGTCTAGCCAACCTCAAAGATTTATCCTCACTTGCTGAATCAATATTGTGACCAAACACTTGTTCATGCCTTCTTCGTTCAAATTGGAGTTATTTTTCATTTATCCTTTACCTTTGCCTCAAGAATGCACCTAGCTATTTCCTTAGGTACTCATTCTGTGCTCTTAGTTCTTGGTTAGAACTTTTGAGTTCTTGATTTGAAATAGTGATGTCATTATTACTCTTCAAAACAGCATCAAGTTTCTCATCTAAACTCATGCTAGCACTCATCTTGTATTCAGTTTGTGTTTAAGGGAGAAATGGGAATCGTGTTTGGATTTTGAAAGAGGGATGAATCTGAAAGGGTAGAGGGATTACCAGGCTAAGGGGAAACTCAAGGCTTGATACCAAACATGATATAAAGTTTAATGGAATAAACTCACACTCAAAGGATTGTAAAGAATTAAGCTCAGAACTCACTATTCCTTACTTGAACTCAGTGGTGAGTTAAAGGACAGTTCCAAACCTGAAACTTGGATACAGAATCACCACCACGATCAAGCTTAAGGCCCTTAAACTATGATTAAGATACAGAAATACCACTTAATCAAGTTTAAGACAACACTTGAGCACCACTCTAACTGGCCTAGTTAGAGAAAAGCAAGTTTAGTGTTTAAAGTTTAAAGGAGCAACGCTCTCTTTCCTCTTTCTTAATTGATGAAATCTAGTTATAAAAATGGGATTACAATGCCTTATAGCCTAGCATGTAAGCACACAAGCTGCTCTAGCTTAGGAAGTGAGGTTTCTTTAAGATTAGGAAACCTCCTAATCTGGCTTAGTTCAAGGTTTTAGCTAATCCACAATATCTTAGTGCAAACCTTAGCTTAATCCTTAGTAATTAAAGCCGTTGAGTCTGTCTAATCTTTAGGATTAAGTTTGATCTTATTACGAAGCAAGTAATTAAGCAATTAAGTAGCTACCTTAAGTAGAGGGAAAAGGACTGACTTGACTGGCTGCTTTATGCTTTCTGGCTGGCCAATGACAAAGTTTCTGCCTTTCTTTCCTTGCTCTTCACTGGATAGTCATGTGGTTCCTGCATGATTGTGTCTACCAGCCTATTAACTACTCAATCATACTACTTAGACAAGGATTGGACGCTAGAAAGGACTTCAACCACCAAATGCACCAATTAGGTGCAATCAGGCAGTAGCTAGCAGTTTGCAAGCTCTGTTTGGACGCCACCTTTCGTATGCAAAATGTGGGCATGATTTGGATTACCATGCATGATTAGAAAGCTCAAGAAGTCTTCTGGCTCATTGAGGTTGAATCACACATTTTTGAGTTCATATACGCAGCAAAAAGATTAGAATATCAGACAGATCCAAACCAGGTTCTAGCCTACACTGTTTGTAAAAAGTACCTAGTTCCTCAATTTTCACTTAACTTAACTTGAATTAACCACGTCGACCAAGTAGGTAACATCTTGGGGATCTAAGATATGCAAAAATTCAGAACTTAAACCATATGGAGGCCTAAGTAATTAAGAACATAAAACTGGGTTTAAAATCTGACGTGTACCCGATAGCTTCTATTTGTGTTTTTAGGAAAGTGTAAGCCATCCTTTGAACTTATGACCTTATTCTTGGACCTTCTGGGTTTGTATGATCATAATCAAGGTCTTGGTTAGGTAGCACTCCATTATCCTCTCCTTATTGAAGAGATTTGACCCTCAAATCTACTAGGAGTTATCTGAATGGTAGGGGCTCAAATTTGCTACGCTGAACATGGCTGAAGCACCATAATGTCCTGGTAAATCAACCTTATAAACATTGTCATTTACCTTCTCTAAGACCTCAAATGCACCTTTAGCTCTTGGCATCAGTTTGTTCCTCCTTTTTGAATAAAATCTCTCCTTCCTCAAATGGATCCATACTAGGTGTCCAGGTTGGAAAACCATCTTTCTCCTATGCTTGTTGGCTTGGGCTTGGTAGGATGCATTAGTGTTTTCAATTCTGCCCTTAGACAACTCATAGAGCTTCTGAATCCCTTCCACTATAGCTGCTGCATCCGCACTTGGCTTTTGATCTAATGGTCTTGGAGTAAGATCAAGGGGGCTTAGGCGATCAATCCCATACGCCACCTTAAAAGGGGAAAGACTAGTAGCCTTCCTGGGAGCATTGTTATAAGCAAACTCAGCATGTGATAGGAGCAAATCCCAAGCTTTGGCATGAGGTTCAATCAAAGCCCTTAGGAGAGTACCTAGGGTTAGTTTACCCATCAGTTTAAGGGTGACAAGTGGTACTATACATGAGTTTATTGCCAAGCTTCTTCCATAAGGTAATCCATGAATGACTTAGGAACTTTGCATCCCTTTCAGAAATAATGGACTTTGGGATACCATGTAATCTGGTTACCTCTTTGAAGTACAACCCTGCAATATGTGCGGCATCATTAGTTTTATTGCATGGTACGAAATAAGCGATCTTAGAAAACCTGTCTACCAGCACAGATATGGAATCGTTGTTCCTTTGGGTTTTTAGTAAACTCAAAATGAAATACAAAGTTACATCGATCCAATGTAAAGAAAGAGCACGAAGGGGTGTGTATAAGCCATGGGGAAGAGAATGACTCTTGGTTACTTAGCACGTTCCACATCTTCTTAAGATGTCTTGAGCATTCTTCTCCATTCCAGGCCAATAGTAATGTTCCCTTAACATGGTTAATGTCTTGGATTCTCCAAAAAGACCAGCCAAAGATTCACCATGCACTTCTCTAATCAATAGCTCACAGGTGCTATACTTTGGAATACATAAGGGAGTACCCTTAAACAGATTGCCCTCTCGGACTAAGAAATCTCCCTTAGGGTGCTTGTGGCACACAGAAGATAATTCCCTAAGGCCTTAATCATTAGAATATAAAACCTTAAGATGCTCAAAACCAAGTATAAGAGCATCTAACTGAAATAGGAGGAGATACCTCCTAGATAATGCATCGGCATCTTGGTTTAAGTTTCCAAACTTGTGCTTGATTGTAAAGTGAATTGGTTGGAGAAACTCAACCCACTTTACCTGAAGTCAGTTTAACTTATGTTAGCCTTGAATATACTTCAAAGCCTCATGATCTAAGTGTAAAATAAACTCACTAACCATGAGATAATGACTCCAGTGCTTAAGATGTTGTACTATAGCATACAATTCCTTATCATATGTGGAATACTTTCGTCTGGAATCACGTAATTTTTCACTAAAGAAGGCCGAAGGCTTGCCATGCTTAAGTAACAACACTACCTACACCTACACCAGATGCATCAATCTCAAAGACTTCCTCAAAGCACGGCAAAGTAAGAACGGGTGCTTTAGCTAGCCTTCTATTTACTTCCTCAAAGGCAGATTGGGCTTTAGGGTTCCACTTAAATGATGTACCCCTAATTACCTCAGTCATGGGAGCTATTATGGTGCTGAAGTTTTCAATGAACCTCCGGTAAAAGGAAGGTAGTCCATGAAAGCTTCAAACATCATGTATGCTTTGTAGGAGAGGCCATGACCGAATAGCGTCAACCTTCTCTCTCAAAGCTTGCTCAGCCACTTGCTCGTGAGTAAGGCTAGAATACATGTTGGCTTTTGAGTGAAGAATTACTGTTTTTGGACGAGTAGTAGTAGGCACGATCGTGCTTGATGGCACGATCTGGCCGTGCTGGGTTGCTGAAACTCGAATGGGCGTGCTGGGATAAGGCACGGTCATGCTATTGTGGCACGGTGTAGCCGTGCTATGTTTCTGCCTAGACACGGCTGGGTGACTGCAAGATAGTGTGTTTGTGGGATATTTTAGTGAAATGTGTTTGGAATATGTTTTGGGATGGAAGGTTGGCCAAGAGGGTAGCCTAAGCTCTGATACTACTTAATGTATTCTAGCCTCACTAATGCAAGAGGTCGTAAAAGGGATTCAAGAATGCATATGGGTTGCAAAGGGAGAGATTGAAGAAAAAGAGAACAATAGTAAGGATAAAATGTAAGTGGATTGGTAAGGGTGATTTGAATGCCTCGGTTTACACACTTGGGCAATCTTCTTATTTCAACTAAGTTACAGAACTTAATCAGCTTCTTAGTTTATTCCAGAAGACCTAGAGACCCACTTGAGATTGCCATACTCAAGATATAATGCTAGGATTTTGAGAGAGGTAGAGAGAGTTTTCACAACTCAAGCTTTTCATTCATTCAAAGTTGTGTTTACAAAAGACTCTTTGCCTGGTTTTAAAGGGGAACCCCACGGCTATTCTAAGCCCTAAAATGCAGCTAGGAGACAAATTGTACACTAAGGAAGAGAGAGCATCAAATCAGGCCACCCCCTTAGTACAAGCAAGTCTAATCCTACTTAGACCACCACATTAGGACTAATGACGCTCCCACATAAGGTGTCAAGCTTTCTAGGCAGCCAAAATTCATCGGTACAAGTCAATTTGCAGCATGGTACAATAGAGCACCAAGGAAAACATCACCCTTGTACTGACTAGCTTTTAACTAGTCAAAGGGGATTTTTTTTGACCTTTTGGCTGGATAATAGCAGCACTAGGGGTGCTTGATGGAGATCCCTTCATGCCTCTTAATTTGGAACATCAAATCAGTGAGGGTAATCTTATTTTGCTGCCCAAAGGATGAATAAAGCATCCTTATTTTGTTTAAGACCTAAAACAGTAGGTCATGGTTTACTTCCAGTAGCAAACCCTATTTTGGAGGGTTAATTATATAAACCCCTTTAAGGTTTAAGTCCAATATTTTGCATTGGGATTGAAGTTCAAAAACTTAGCTTTCCATAAAAGCAAGTTTCATCCCATTTGGGCTTCATTTACCCTCTCAAATTAGCCAATAAAACCAAGATATATAAACTGCCAGTTCAACCAGAATATACCCGATTTTGGTTATATGATTTCCTAAGCTTACTAGTGGTTTAAGCCTTGGAGTTTTACCTTTTTGGAATCCTCAAGATGTTTATTTTCAGGTCCAAGCATTGAATTCCAATCATACCTAAAGAAACCAAAGAGATCAAGTCATTTTGTGAAACCTACCAGTTTTGGTCCAAAACTGGACGGTTAAATGTTTTAGTCGAATTACCCTACTAAAACATGGTTTAGCATTGATTTTTTTGTTAGGGGGATTTTTGCACACCCTAAGGTTTCCCTGTATGTCCTAAAAATAGAATCACACTCACTCTTGCTAAGGTTAAAATTGGTTGTAAAACCGGCTCAATTCCGCCTATGAACCCGATTTGATAGCAGCAGCTTATTTTTCTTCTTCAAAGGTTTCCTCCCTTCCAATGCTGAGTGGCACACGTCCAAAACCATCTAGAAGGCTAATCATCAGCTTCAAAAGGAGTTTACCTTGAGAAGAGTAACCAATGGGAAGCAAAGGCAGCTAGACATGTTCCTTGAAGCTCATTGGATGGCCGAAAAGGAACTTTGCTTTACAGCTGGCCAATTGCATTTCTGCTAGCATTCTGGTTGTGAAAGCTTAAGTATGAGTTGATTGCTATGTAATAAACATTAGCCTTGCTTTCCTTAAATGCCTTGGATGTATTTAGATTAGCTTAATACGCTTTGTACACGGTTAGCTCTAAACCATATGTATTAGCTTAGTTAATGCCTTTCCTCCCTAGGAGGGTAAGGTCTAGGTGTGTGCTTGCTTAGTTTGCTGCTTGCTATGCTTGTACTTAAGGGAAGCACACGGCCATGTATGAGAGATATATCAGATTTGAATCAAAACCCAAGTTGAGAGCATTTGTGCGTTCGTGCTTTTGGACACTCAAACACTAAGCTTGCTTATCCTTAACTACGCCGGTTAAGGTGTTGTTCAATTGTAGTCTTAAACTTGTTTAAGTGGTACTTCTGTACCTTAATCATAGTTTAAGGGCCCTAAACCTTCATTTCGTGGTGTTTCTGTGTCCAAACAAAGGTTTAGAACTATCTACCTACCCTGATAATCCTCACGGGTTCAAGTGAAGTTTACTAGAATCCTAATTGCAAACTGTGTGTTCTTGCTTTCTCGCTTTGTTTTCATTTCATCCTTTGAAGATACTTCAAGTTCCTTTTCCTTTTCACATTTAGAATCCTTTGATTCTAAATACCATTCCTACCTCATGTGTTTGC
>NCQT01058677.1:29517-39577 GCA_002740465.1 Stenocereus thurberi | reverse complement strand
TGATATAAATAAAATAAAAATATGCATAAAATATAACTTAACAAAAGGACACTTTTAACCTCGCGGTTAGGAATATACCTTCTAAAGAGTTAGGGCAGAACAGTGCTTAAACAAGTAAGGGTCATCCCAAATAAAGAATTTCATGTGGTAGAAGAATCAATCTTTATCATTCTTAGTTCAATTTTCAGGAATCCTACTAGACGCTACATAGTTAACAATATCAACATACCAAGGGTTACAGTAGACTGTAAATAGCTGCTCATCAAGAAAGCATTCAGAAATATGGAACTCAAACTCTCTTCCATAAACAATCCTAGACAAGCGGTCAATAACTAGATTCTTAGAATCTTTCTTATCTCTAATCTCACAATTGAGTCCTTACAAAAGCAAAATATATCCCACTACTCTAAGCTTAGCATTCGTTTTAGAAAGAAGGTGCTTAAGAGTAAAGTAGTCAGTATAAATAATCACATGNGACCCAATCAGATAAGATTTAAAATCACAACCAAAAATTCTTTCTCAATCACAGTGTAATTCAGGTAGGCATCATTTAGAGTGTGACCAGCATAATAAATAACATGGGGTTTTCTAACAAAATGTTGCCCTAAAACAATCCCGATAGCATAGTCAAATGCATAACACATTAGCTCAAAAAGTTTCCCCAAATGGGGGGTGAAGAGGGAATAGAGGCCAAGGCTTCCTTAAAGTTGGTGAAATGACACATTCTTACCCAAAAGGTTGGTCAAAGGCTTAGCTATCTTACTAAAATCTTTAATGAAATGACAATAAAAGCCATAATGTTCAAGAAAAGATCTCACATCCTTCACAAGTGGTAAGGGAAAGATTAATAATCAAGTCAATCTTAACCTTATCGACTTCAATTCCATCTTTAGAAATAATGTGGCCTAAGATTATTCCTTTTTTCACCATAAAGCATCATTTTTTCCAGTTCAAAGTTGGATTTTTCTCCCTTCACCTTTTCAATACTTTACTTGGATTAGATAGCCAATCATCAAAGGAAGACCCAAACATAGAGAAACCATCTATGAAAATTTTCATGCATTGTTCAGCTGAATATGAGAAAATAGAAATCATATACCCCTGAAAGGTAATAGGGGAATTACAAAGTCCAAAAGACATTCTCTTAAAGGCATATGAAAGGACATATGAAAGTAGTCTTCTCCAAATCCTCAGGGGTAATAGAAATCCTGATATAGTTAGAATATCTATCCAAGAAGCAATAAAATGAATGTCTAGCTAGCATCTCTAACATTTAGTCAAGTAAGAGAAGGGAAAAATGATCTTTTTTAGTAGCAGCATTCAATTTTCTATAATCAATACAAACACGCTACCCAGACTAGACTCGAGTGGGAACTAACTTATTCTTGTCACACTAAAAAAAAAGCAATTTATTGCAACAGACTTCTAGAAACAAATAGTTTCTCTGTTGGAAAAAGTATGTAATTACAACATAAAATTGTATGAGCTAGTATAGATTATAGAGCTGTGCGCGGGTACAACATATTGGATATAATCCGTTGGAATTGGTTCATTAATAGCAACTAAAATACTACCACGAACACGTCTATTGCTGTAAATGCTATATCAGATAAAAAGAAGTTTATTAGTGGAAATTAAAACCCAAAAAAAAGTTTAGGTTTAGTTTCTCAAGTAATTTAAAAGGGGTTGTTTTTACCCACCCCCTCAGATCTTCACCCCACACAGTCCCACCCCTTGGTTCACGAGGCAAGAGAAAGAGGGAGATGGGTCTCTCTGGCTCCTCTTTCCACCTAGTCTAAGCCGTTCACCATTCTCCAGACTGCGAAGAAGGTCACCGTCCATACTTCGGCGACGATTAAGCCTTTCTCACGTCAGTTCAAAAAGCGCCCATTGATGTTGATACAGCTCAATATAATTTCTAGAGTCCACGTGCTGGGCGCACGGGTTAGGCGGGAAACCGGGGGGTGTGGGGCCTGAGTTTGTTGGAATTCCCTCCAAGCCGTTTGCATTATTTGGCATACTTCCTCAATTCTACGCTGTTCATTTCCCCGAGTGTTGTCGAAGATGGCCATTGATGAACTAAGCCTTTAATGGAGGATCGATATGAGAACGGGGAGTTCTTTTGGTGTGGACGCAGGTCGAAACCTGCTCTGATACCAATTGATAGGGTTTCTTCAGGAAACGACTGTTTCGAAAAGAAGGAAAAGAAAGATTTGAGAGATGATTTTAAGAGAGAGAAAAATGTTGTATATTTATTCTGCTATTCCTTAAAATTGAGAGGGCATTATATCTGCTTACCTCTACTCAGCTTTCTCTCCCCTTACCAAAACAGAAGTAACAAACTAACAAACTCAGGCCCCACACCCCCTGGTTTCCCGCCTAACCCACGCGCCCAGCACGTGGACTCTAGCAATTATATTGAGCTGTATCAGATGTCTGTAGGATCTTCTGTGACGTCGTTTCTACGGTCCAAAATGCTGCCCAATTGATCCCATGGTGATCGAGATCACCTGCAGCTTTGGCATTATCAGCTCGCTACTCAGCGAGATAAGTCATTTTACACTCATTTTGTTTCGATCCCATTCTTGTTCTCTCTCTAGGCCTTGAGTTAGGGTTTGTGATGATGTTTCAATGGTGTTCAAAACTGGTTATAGGCATGATTTAATTAGATTTTGAGTCATTTATGTGGTTAATCTAGATGGCATTGTGCGCATTGTGATGGATTTGTGCTTATTGCATTGACTGGGTGATTTTCCTGAGCTCTGTTGTTTAATAATGTTAACATTTTGATTTGTTGAATTCGAGTCTTCATTGTCCATTCCCAGTAAAACCCTTTCTGATTTTCATCAATTTGTTAAGTGTACTAGTATAGTGCTTTCAAAAGGAAAATGAAACATAGCCAACGAATGAATCTAGGTGATGTTTGCTTACTAATTTAGTTTTTGGTCTATGCCAAGGGATGTTATTATACTGGTGTTTATGAGTTAGTGTAGTTCCATGTGTTTCGGGATGCTGTAATAGGAATTTTTCCCATTTGTGCTCACTTTGCGAATGAACAAATGCTCGCCCCCCCCTTTGAAGGAGACACAACTAATACATGAACAGAACTAATCACTCGGTCAGATTATTTTTGATTATTTATGCATGCTATTCCATCAGACACTGTAATCAATAATGCCAATAAAATGTCCTTCAATCATTGAACCGCAGCATACTATCAAACAAAAAGTTGATAAAATGAAAGTAAATAAAATATATATATGACTCCTGTAGAGAATGTGAACATTCCAATTTCACAAAATAGAATACACATGTACAACGAGAGCTTGTTTCTGACAGATTATGCTATTTTCAACTAATTAGTGCCTACTCATCTAAAATAGATATTAAATCTATTTTCTACTTCATTTTGTTGAGAGACAGAGAGTGCACTTGGCATAAGTGCACTCATAAGCATATTATGATGAGCGGTACAACCTATATGAGCATGGCATTTTTTTTATGTGATATAGTTGATTTCTGATTAGCATTCTCTTATTAGTGAGTGTTCATATTAATGAATTCAAGTGATACAAGATAATGACTCTGTTTGGTAAACAGCTGTTAGCTATTAGCTGATTGTATTAGCTGTTAGCTGTTAGCTGTTTGAGTTAGCTGTTTGTATTAGCGGTTTGAATTAGCTGTTGTTGGAAAAACTGTTTGGTAAAATTAACTGTTTCTGACAAAGTTATAAGACAAAAAGCTAATTCTTCAAAAAGCTCTTTCAAAAAGCTCATAGAATTAGCTTTTTCAAATTAGCTTTTTGGATCCAAAAAGCTCTTCTAAAAAGCTCTTTCACCAAATACCCAAATTAGCTTTTTCACTTGGTCAAAAAGCTAATTTTGGTCAAAAAAGTTCTTTTTAGCCAAAAAGCTCTTCAAAAAGCTGTTTGCCAAATAGGGCCAATAACTGTATTCCCTTCTCTAATTAGCACAGAACATTGGTCAGGTTAGTTTACAATGCTTTTAATTGTTTTTTGTTCTTGTTTTTTCAAATTTTTGTGTATGTGTTGACTGCTGTCTTTACTTTTATACAAGGCTTGGATGATAAGGAGTACAGTAGGGATATGTAGTTCTCGACGGAGGGTGGATAACAAGTGCTAGAAACTAATATGCATGCCAAGAACCAAGAGAACTACAGTTGATTCATGTGAAAAAAGGGAACAGGTGGTAGAAACTAGTATGCATGCCAAGAACCAAGCGAACTACAGTTGATTCATGTGAAACAAGGGAACAAGTGCTAGAAACTAATATGCATGCCAAAAACCAAGAGAGCTACAGTTGATTCCTGCGAAAGAAGGGATCTTGTTCGTGATCAAACACCCTTTACACAAGGAGAATTGCTGCTTTACAAGCTATACATGCTAATAGAGTTGGTAGTTTTCTTTGAGAGTTTGAGATATATATGTACATATAGTTGCCTCGCTTGCACTTTATTTACAACCTTTTTAATTTGAGGATGATATCTTCTAATACTCTCTTTGTTTAATGGAAGAATATTTCTGTAACGTATTCTTGTTGTGGTTTTTGACTAAACAGTACATATATAGAGAGAGAGCGGGGTGAAAGATTATTTAGCTTATTCCAAGAGAAAATATGATCGTATTTTTCTATAGTCATCTGTTGGTGTTAGTTTCACCAACATAATAACATTGTCCCAATAGGTTATACCAACTGAACATTCATCTGTTGGAATAATTTTTCACCAATAGATATACATTTGTTGCAAATAGCATTGTCAACCATTCTCCTATATCTATCGGTAAAACTTTTACCTACATAGTTTATACCAATAGTTTAGTCACAGATAAATATATGTTGGTAAAAATATTTACCAATAGAAAAAGGGCGTATGCTAACAGAAAGACCAATGATGGTATAAGTTATTATTCTTGTAGTGTCATTCATAATTACATTAATACTGATCTTCTCATGGACAACTTGAACCGGACTAACCTACTCATTATCATGAATAGGATAGATAATTCAATGGTCTAACAACTTAAGTACTTCTTTCCTAACTACTTCCTACAAGGTTGAGTTCAAATATCTTTGACGGCCATGGTAGTGCTTAGTATTGTCCACCAAATGGATACTATACTGCACAATCGAAGGAGTAATACCACTGATATCTCCTAAAGCCTAACTTATGGCATCCTTGTTCCCTTTAAGAAAGACAATCAATTTTTTTTTTAAGATCTTGGTCCTAGTCTAAGTTAGAAGTAATAATCACAGGTAAAGATTCATCGAGTCCCAAAAATGAATATTTAAGATAATAAGAAAGAGGTTTCAATCTAAAGATGTAGGAAGGGAAATTGACTCAGAAGCAATCGAACACTCAGAAGCAGGGCACTGGTTGCCAAACTCAAACACATCATTTTCAGGCTCATTATCAATAAGAAAAGACTCATACTCAGTGGCAAATATATCATCAAACTCATCATCAAAAGTAAAGTCCTCTACCCAATCAAGTGTAGAAGTCTCTATATTATCAAATTCTGAAGGTTGTCTTTGCAAATTAAAGTTATTCAACTCTAAAGTGTGTTACCAAAAGATAGTCTCATCATTCCATTTTCACAGTTAATCAGAGCATTTGCAATAGCCAAGAAAGGATGCCCCAAAATTATAGGGATGTGATTAGTAGTATTAGCTACCTTCTCAGTTTCAAGTACAACGAAGTCTATTAGGTGAATGAATTCACCCAGCTTAATCAGCACATTCTCTATCACACCCCTAGCCAAGCTGGTCGTTCTATTAGCTAGTTAGATGACCATTTTGACAGGTTTTAGCTCGTCTAACCTTAGCCTTTTATATTTAATGAAGGGTAGTAAATTAACACAATCCCCTAAGTCAAGCAGTGCTCTAGAGAAATAGTAGGGTAACTGGGGTCCTTGTACTTCACTGGGATTGGTGTGAAATAATAGAACTAGCACTATAGGCTAAGAAAAGACTTCTTAGGAATATTAGTGGCTCTCTTAGTAGTATACAGATCCTTCAAAAATCTAGTATAAGGAGGCATCTATTGAACAACATCAAGTAATGGAATGCTGATTTTGACTTGAGAGAAAATCTCTCTCATCTTATTAACATAGGCGTAGTCTTTGTTTTTCAACATATGAGAAAAAGGATGTACGGACTTATGTACTCACTCAATAGCAAAAGGAGAAAAAGAATCCTTAGGAGATGAAGCATTCACTGTGTTACACTGTCAGCAGAGTCCTTCTCTTTAAACTCCTCTTTATCACAAGATGGGTTAGAAAGGGGATCATTAAGAGGACCACTAGGGACAACATGAGTAGCATACCTTAACTTACTAGATGGAACAATCTCTAGAGAAGAAAAATGGGAAGAAGATGAATTTTGAAAGAAAGTGTAAGAGTATCAGCAAGTGTCCTCCAACTTTTCCTGTTAATTGTTAATCTCTCAATCCTAATCTAAGAGATATAACTACATACACATTCTCACAAGGGTTGGGTCCAGAATAAGAAGACGAGGTAAGAGCCTTATGGTTCACTTGTAGCTAACTAAGAAAAGTACCTAGTTTCCTAGTAGATGACGTTAAATGAAAAAATCATTCAGTCATCATTTTCATATTCTTTTTCATGTTAGTATTAATCATCTTCTCTATAGTAATATGACCAGGAGGAAGTTGAGTTTAAGCAACAGGAGGTGGTGGTCTAGGTACACTGGGCACACCCTAAAAATCTTATCTCTAGCATGAATGAGAAGGATGGGAGATGAGTTAGGAGTTGTTTCCTAAAAACACTCCAGATTGGGAGTTAGGAGCCGCAACATTTGGTCCACTACCCTAGAGGGCGATTTTTCCACCCTGGGTTGAAGTAAGGAGAGAATAGGTCATTCTTGGGTCTTTGAAAGACATTTTCACTTGCTCAGGCCCAGTAGAAAATTGATGAGCAAATAAAGGGCATGAACTCAGTGTATGATCTAAGGCTTGACGATGAGAGCAAGACACCAAAGATGTCTGAGGAGGTTGTGGCTCATGTATAGATAACCCTTTTAACATGTCCTTTAAGATTGCAATTTTAGATTTTAGGTGACTCACATCAGAAACAGCATGCACTCCACACTGGCAAACTTAGAACCTAAGCTGTCATTCTAGTAGTTTTCCACTACATAGTCTTCTTAGTGAAGCCGTTTTCAAACCCCTAAGCAAAAGTGACGCTCTGAGAAAGAAAGTCACCCGGACACATAGACTCTGATATGGTTCGGGTTTGTTGGTCAAGTCCTTTATGAACAATTTGGCAAAGACGCGATTGTTCCAAATCCTACTGGGGATACCGAGCCAATAAATTCTTAAACCTATCAAAGTATTTTCAAAATGATTGCCTTTCCAATTGAACAAATTGATTAATTTCAGTCCTTAGCTTCATAGTTTTGACATTACGAAAATATTTTCTTAAGAAAAACTTGACAAAATCATTCCAACGAAAAACATAATTAGTATCCAAGTCATACATTCATCTTTTAGCAACATCTTTTAAAGCAAAAGCAATTAATTTCATTCTGACCATATCAGTAGATATGTTAGGAAAATCGTGGAACATACTTTCTCAAATTCCCTCAAAAACATATATGTATCCTCTAAACTAGTAAATTTAAGGAGTATTTGAGTATAATAAGGTCTTAATTCAAATATCACTTTAGGTCCTAAGTTAAGCAAGTTCAAGTATGATGACAAAGTGGTCCTTGGAGGATAAAAAATATCATTTAGGGTTCTTTCCTGTGCCATTTCTTTCAATTTAGGTTGGGGCTTGGGTTATAGTTCTGGTTCTAGTTCAAATTAAGTCCGAACAAGTCTTCTTTTTAGGGTCTCTAACCAAATCAATCATACAATTCTCACACCCTTGAAAGTATTTTTCATCCTTTTTTTCTTTTTCTAAATTTGTTTTTGAATTTTTTAACACAAAAATAGAAAATAAATCAAAACCTAAAAAGAAAATTAAACAAAATATCAAAACTCCAAATCCAAAGTAATATACATAGAAAATTCAGCAAAATTAAATAGAAACCAAAAAAATGAAAAAAATACACAAAATCTGCTTTGATTTTCTTCTTGGTTTGACCAGACTGACTGCACTGTTTTGCATTGTTTATGTTATGCTCCCAAAGGAGTATCGTAATACCGTAAGTTTATAATTGTCAGTCGTAGCACTTGAGGGTCGAATTCATGGGGACGGGGTTGAATCTAAGCCACTACAACTAAAACTAACCCGTATTAATTAAATTAAAAACAAGAAACAGGCAAAACAGAACCATTCAACTAATAGAATTGAAATTAACCTAAACATGATTAAAACTGTAAAATAAATATCAACTATTAAAGACATTATCACTACTACTAATGAAATTATAAATTCCAATTAATCAAGAGACAAAGAAGAGGAAAGCAATTACCAAAACCGCTAAAAACCAAATGAGGAAAATAAAATCTTTAATGAGTGTCAATCACAGTATTCAACATCCACTATGAACCCAAATGAACAATATAGATCAAAACTTTGAATGAAATAATTTTGGAGGTGACAAAAATTAATCTAAAATTGAAATTACAGAACTTGAATTGAAACTAGAACTATAAATTCGAAATAAAACTAAAACCAAAATAATTGCATAAAACTCAAATCGAAAGAATTTCTAAAATTACAAAAATCTCTAAAACTACATGAAACTAGAAGCTAGAATTGAGAGGGAGACAAAATGGATTATTTGCAAAGCACCCAATGAACCATAAGCCCCCAACATTCCTAATTACATTATATTTCTTATTTTTCAAGTAATTTTTCCACTTTCCTGATTGTACCCAACTACAAATTTCTAATTCATTCATTGATTTGGAAAGGGACTCCACTGCCGTATTTCTTTAATTCCTTCACAGCTTCACTCCTAAACTTTTCAATTTTCACTTGCTAATCATCGTATGGTCTGCTCGACTTGACTTGGTGTGTTAAAAGAGAATGGGGTGTTGACTTCTAGCCTGGGAACAAAATGAGGATCGGGCAGTTTGTACAAGAGTTGGGACCATCCTAATTAATGAAAAATCATCTATTCAACCTTTAATTTTAGAGCCTTTTTGTCATTCATTTATTGCCTACAAAACTGTGCAAAATCCTATTAACGAACAAAATAAGCTCGAAGATAACTAAAATCTAGGTGAATTGTAATAACCCGACCCTAACCTATATTTATTTATTTAAATCATATTTGTTTATTTAATTAATCATGTTTATTCATTTAATTTATCATACTTATGAATTTAATCACTCATGGTTATTTGTTTAACCAAATCATGTTTATTAATTCAATTACACTCAATTTATATATTTACAGAATTACCTTATATCATTTAAATTTTTCACTTTCATTTATCATATTTAATCATCCTAGTGGGAGGATATTTCATTTGGGTCCCATTTTGCAATTTGAGTTTCATTGATTGTTAATTCAAGTTTTGTTGATTAATTAAATATGCGGCGAATCGATAGTAGGCCTCGATAATTATGGTTTAAGAAATTATTATTATTATCATTATTATTATCATTATTGTTATTATTGTTATTATTATTAGTGTTATTATTATTTTTATAATATTACAAAAAATTAATTTTGAGTTACGCAAAAACATTATCATTACGAAGCGTTTTATTCCCGAACCCAACTTATCTCGGCCGTTTTGAAGCCCAACAAGTTTGCTTGTTAATCTAACTAATTACTATGGTTAAACTTAACCATGGTTAGCTCAAAAAGTTACTTTATTAGTTAAAACTCAGCCAAAGAGTTAGATTAGTCAACAAAACACAATTCAATCCAAACTTCATTCTCTCTCTCCTCTTTCTCTTCCCTCCCCATGGCATGATCAAGCTAGCCTATTCTAGCTGATTTTCTTCCACTTTTCCAGCCAGCTTCGATGATCTCCAATGCTCCCGATCAAAACCACTAAACCTCATCTCCATCTCTACTTATTTTCAATCAAAGTGAGTAACCTTGAAACTTGATTTTGTTGG
>NCQT01058665.1:4201-15283 GCA_002740465.1 Stenocereus thurberi | reverse complement strand
CCTTGTAGGACTTGCAGGACCTTCTTCATTGTCAATGGTGGTGGGGACTCCATCAGCGTAGGTACATCATGGTAGGGTTAACACTTGTATAGTGTTTGATTGAAAGTAATATAATCACTATACAATGGAATCAACTATGTAATGCAATTGTTAGTGTAATATAATGTGATAATAATTGCATTACAATGTTTGGTTATAAAGTTTTTGCAATTATAATGGGATGAATTTATTTACAAACAATACTTATTTTACACATGACATGAGGTACTTACAATTCAATTCACATTTTATTTTGCCTACTTTAATTATTTGTAACTTTGTTGACAATTAGCATCCAATATCTTATCATCATGATTATGTATGCTTCATATGAGACTTCACTCTATTTCTTCTAAATTATAATCATGTAATATTGTTCAAGTTTAGCAAGTACAAGGAGATGATGATGATGCCTTTGAGGGGTAGGGGGGAGAGAAAGAGATGATACCTAGAGCATGCAAAAGTGTCTGTAGTTACAATAATATGATCATGTTTTAGGTTAAACTTTATCTAATATGGAGAGGAAAGAGAAGGGGGTGAGGGGGTTCAAACCTTTAAAAACATGGTGGTGTAATACTCAGAGATGAGAAGCAAGAGAGACAATTGAGAGAAGAGAGAGAAAGTCTTCAAATATAATAGCTTATGGTTGGATAGACTTTAATTTAAAGGTATGCAATTACAATAGTTTAGGAAAAGCCAAGTAATTGTATTTGTATAGATTGAGGTAAACGTGATTACAATGCAATCTCTTAAGAGTAATCAAACGTGATAATGGATCATTACTATCATTTTAATTGCATTACCACTTTAATTACACAGAACAAACGAGCCATTAGTGGATATTGGGTACAGACTTAACTGAACACTATGCTTTGACATCAGTTGGGAAATAAGACCAAATATAAATTTTAATTTTAAAATTTACATTGTAAACCACTCAATAACGCTTTTCAGTGGATAAGATATCTAATTCCCAACAAAAACATTTATTAAGAAGATTATATGATGCAAATATATTTTCAAAATTTGATAAAAAATCTGGTTTATAGCAAATTCAAATTGCTGAAAAGGATAGATATGAAGTTGCATTCATAGTTTCATTTGGACACTACGAATAAAATTTGATGCGGTTTGGCTCAAAGTTGTTCGTTTCAAATTTCAACATTGTATGAATTATATACTCAATGATTATTTGGAATTTTCAGTAGTTTACATTGATGATGTCCTTATTTATTCAAAAAATTAAGATTAGTATTTTAAGCACTTAAAAACATTATTCAATGTCACTAAAAGAAATGATTTAGCAATTTGTGCGCCGAAAATGAAATTATTTCAAATCAAAGTTTGGTTTTTAGCTCATGATATCTTAATGGTACTATTAAAACCATTCAACGACCTATCGAGTTTGTAGAAAAATAAAAAGTAATTGCAAAAATTTTTTGGTTGTCTTATTTATGTTGTAGATTTTCCCCCTAAACTTAGAGAAATTTGGAAACCTTTATTCAAAAGGCTTAAGAAAAATCTTCCTATAGGGTCTCAAGAGTGTACTCAGATAGTTGAGCATATTAAGAGTAAAGTCAAATCTCTACCATGTCGAGGCATGCCGTATTCACATGTATTCATGATAGTTAAAACAGATGCATCAGACATACGCTATGGAGGAATTCTCAAACAACGTTTAGACTCAAATTCTGAATAATTAGTAAGGTTCTTTAGTGTAGCATGGACAAGACCTTGACCTAATTATCCTACTAGTAAAAAAGGTTATCTATTGTTTTGTGCATTTTAAAATTTCAAGGTGATTTAAATTACACAACATTCTTATTAAGAATGGATTGCAAAAGTGCAAAAGGAGTTTTGTACAAAGATGTTCAAAATCTTGTATCGAAACAAATTTTGCTCATTAGTAAGCCATATTTTTAGTTTTCAATTTTAATACTGAATTCATTAATGGGGAGAAAAATTCCCTTCCTGTCATTTTCTCCACGAAATCTCTTCGAGCAAGGTGGCTTTGCTTCAATTTCTTTATTCCAAATGTAATCGACACTCAATTCGTACCCCAATCAAAATCCAAACTACCTTAGAAACACTCGAGAACCTCTTCTATTGTACATTAAGGATCATAAACTATCTCTGCTGCGCTCAAAAGACCTCTGATACAATGAATATGCTATCTTTATCCAATAAAATCAATGATCTCTGGCTCAAACTCATGCATTTATATGCGTACTTACAAATTATCATTGTCTACAAATCTCTTTTGGAAGACCTATATTACCATCCTGTACTCGTCATTGTACCTACTGGTTATATAGAAAACATCCATGTTTATGGCCACTATATCACATATTATTAGCAACCACTTGATCAATATATCATTCAATTTATTCAACAAGTTATTCCGGAGGTGCATATCTGTCCAGATGATGAGCATGACTTCTTTACTCATTAAAAATCACCCCAACATAGCTATAAAAAGTATCACACTCCTATACTACCAATTCACATTCAAGACAACATTTGCACCATATTACAGGAGTATTCAATAATGAACGACCATTCTAGGAATACTATGTAGCAACGTCCCTAAATTTCCAATACTCAACAACGACAAGGATGTAGTAACAAAGAAAATCAAGCCTCCACACCTAGCTTATATAAGCAGATGTCAAATGTCAACAAGCTTATCAGTAACCACCATTCAAAAATGTCCTGGTATAACTATTTAAGATCAGCCTACTGCTGAAGATCCTTCAATGATTATATCTTTTGACTATTCAAGTGTCGAAAATAATATCATTTTATTGTTTTCATAATTTCAATTCACTATTCACGTGACTTTTTGGGCTTATATAAAGTCTCCAAAGTTGTGTAATTTTCGACCGAACTCACTTGTATCATTTTCACTTCCTACTTTTCCTATGCTCCTTATCCTTTGCTGTCCTTTCCTGTTATAAGATATCAGTTGCTCCTGAATTAATAATAGTAGGCTTCTGTTCAAATTACTGTGCAATTCATTATTTATCTTTTTGTTTATGTATTGCTAACAATTGCTATTCAATTCGCTATGTTTTTACTATTCATATCACATTTATGATTTAATTTGAAGTTATTGTTCATACTATTTATAATGCCCCAACTCTTCGTCACATGATCAACCTTAATAAAGTAGGCAACAATCACCAATACTGGCGAAGGGTGAGGTTTAAGGCGTTACCGCCATCTTAGAGAGGATAAGGCTTAATTAATTGACTTACGTAAACATAATAACACACTCTAGCTTATGGGCACTCCAAACAATGCAAATTTATTCGCACTCAACTTGAAATGTCATTCCAACAACCCACGATGGCCCGAAGGGGGATTGACCCCACTTCTCGATTGAATACATCTTAAGAGTTCTAAAATTGAAATAAAGAACTTTTCCTTTGTCTTCTTTATATGCTCGACTCAAGAAGATTTGGCATAAAGGAGGATAAGATCATGAAATTTTATGATTTTTGAGTGTATCTGCTTCAAGAAAGAGACGTTTCTACTTAAAGAACAAGGTTGAAGTTTGAAATTTTAGAGGTTGAATGTGTTGTGGTTCATGAAAATGAGTGACATGCATTCAAATTTTGCTTTTGAAAAGTAGCATGACTGAGAATGGGGCTTCGACAAAACTTGTGATTGAGAAGTTTGAGGCTATTGAGAAATATGAGTAGTGTATTTCACAAGTTTGCTATATGGTGGAGGTGGAAATTTAGTGATTCTTTCATATTGGTTTTGAATTTTGATTTCATGATGAGCTTGAGCTTGAGTCTGCTTCTTGTGTTTGGTAGCAAAGTCTTGAATGATAGGGACATATAATTGAATTTGCTTATCTCTATCTAGGTTTGGTTCCATCTTTAATAAAGAAATTAAAGTGAGATTGTTTTGAAGAAATTTAGTCGTGAGAAAATAAGTTGGGGAAAATCCTTTTAAGTATTTCTAGTGATATAACTAAAGACATAAAATCTTGTTTTTTGAAATAGAAAAAAATGTTGAATAATACAATAGCTGGATTAGAATCCAATCTAGACTCTGTCCGGAGTCCAATTAATTTCTCTTGGTGACTTCTAAGTGGTGAATGCATGCGAGTACACTGAGTTAAATCAAGGCACTTAATTGATTGATATGTATGTGATTATGCAAGGGGAAGATTTATAAATGTAGCAAAAGGAATTTAATTAAGACAACTAAATTTCCTTTGTAAATTGGTTTTGAAAAGATAATATGAATGATATTTGGAATATACTTTTGTATAGAAATTGATGAGATTTTAGAATAGAGATTATGTAGAAAGGGGCAAAATTGAAATCGTAGCAATCGGTAATATGAATAATTGTGGAATATGTCTAATATCTATATTATTTCAGAGTGGGCTAGTGACCTTTTGGATATTCCAATGCTTTAATTCCCAGAGTTTTTTGATTGCATTAACATTTAGACTTTATCTAATAGAGTTCAAATTTCTAGCATTGTGTCTTATACAGGGGGAGTTTGTATTGTCCAAAAGAGTCATTAATTTTGGTGTATAAGACTTATTTTCTTTTCAGGACAAACTGAGAAGTCTTTCATCAATGTCTTTTAGTAATTTAAATTTTGCTATTTTATCATTTTGTATCATCTCGAGTCTTCTTATTATTTTAATCTTTTCTCATTTTAGGGAACATTTTTCATTGACTCTAACCTTATTGACTTGGTTAACAAGAGTTGAATCTTTTGGGATAATGAATTTGAAAGAAACAATATGTCTCGCAATGTTTCTTGCCTTATATTTTTAACTAGAACAAATGAATATTTGAAATCATATTCTTTAGTATAAATATGAGCATCTGATAATTTGTATTTAATTTATAGTGGAGTTCTATTAGCAATAAGTAGTTGTTCGTTTGCTGTTTCATAATATTGAGATTGAATTAATTTTTCTTCAATGTAATTTTGGTATGCACCATTGTCAAGGAGTGCCATTGTTTTTAACTCAATATTATTTTTAATTTTTAAAGTAACATCAATATAACAATTTTTGAAATTGATTTGATCAATGGTTGGTATGGATTCATAGTTAGAAACTGATTTTCTTTTGTTAATATTCTTTTGTTTTTTCAGAAGAGTTTAACTGTTTTCAATGAGTATCTTTTTAGCATTTCTTCTTGAATTTTAGAATTATTTCCGCGTAATTTTATCTTTTTATTATCCATATACCCGATTTTGTCATATTTAGTGCACGTTATCTTTCTAAATATCTTCCGTTTTGAATTTGACTTATCGGTATATAAAACAACTATTTTTAGATTTCTTCTTGCAACAATGGGAGCTTTTAATTTGGAAGTCCTCTGGAATTATTTTTGCTAATTTGAAAAAGATTTTATTTATCTGGGATGCTAATTCATGGATCTGAATTCTTAAGTTGATTGTTGTCGGATGGCCTATGAATACAAGGGGTTTGTTTTGGTGGTGTGGGTTTTTCTAACTTTTTAAGAGCATGGATTTTCTAAAATAAGTTGGTTTCTTCCGTATTGTTATTTATTGTAGGTATAGAAGGAATTTTTTTGATGGGTATTCTATAAGGATTGAATAAAGGTCGTGAATTATTATGAGAAAATTTCTTAACATTGGGGGATTTGGGTGAGTAATTGCTAGAATTTTCTCTTAATTAGGTTGTTGAATCTAGCTAGGCACTCATGGTATGTAATATTTGATTGGAATGATTACTTTGTTTAACGATTTTGCATGTTTCATTAAATTTTTTTTTGAGTTTGTTATATGTAAATTTCAACATCAAAATTTGAAAATATTTATCCTTTTCAGCAACTTGAATTGGCCGGAAACCAGATTTTGTGTGGGTCATATAAATGGTTTTGAGTAATTATTGTCTTTTAACGTGTAAATTCAAATTTCTTAGGGTCTCTATTATAGTCGTAATTGTTACCATTCATTTTTACTATTCATAATTTATGATTTAATTATGTTTCAATTGGAAAATAGTAACTCAAAAATTATTATTGCAATAATAACTATATCTTTGTGTTCCTTGGGTAAAACATATTAAATTTCTAATATAATTGCAAAGGTTTAATCTCACAAGAAGAGGTCTTCTTCAATATCATCTGGAAAATGCAGGAAACCATTAATATTTGTCAAAAAAGCCAGAATAACTACTATATGTAAAAAAGGAGAAACTTTCATTATGCATTATATTTGAATGTAAAATAAGGCTGGATGATGGTCATGAGGATGATACCACGATCATAAGATGATTAATCTCGGGATAATAAATTAAATTAAAGAAATTAATCAACATGAAATGACATATAAATAAGCTTATTGCAGACAGAGACTCGTCAATCACTTAATAACGCACTACGGAACTGCACCGAGACCAGCTCAATTGCAACCCTATACTGCCAACACCACTAATCATCTGGCTGACCAACGGACTGATCAGAGCGCCTTAAGGACTCATAAAGGCTAACCAACGCCATTGACCAACATAGCTTCCATGCTAAACGACTAACTTATCTTAGTCCTTAATAAGGATAAGCATATATCATTAAGGGTTAGTTAACATTCTTTGGCCTAATTGATAAATCCCTAGACTAATCTAGGGGTTTAACCCAGATATACAATGGTAGGGTTAACACTTGGTGGACATGGTTAGAACTTGACTGAACAGTTGTCTCCAGTACCAATTAGGGAATATAATTTATGAAGTGTTATATATTGTAATCATATTTTTGATATCACTAAATTTGCTAATGTCGATTTCTAATGGTATTGTTAATGCCTAAGTCATGATGATGTTGTTATCGCTCTTAATCCATGCTTGACCTATTTTGCCGAGGAGGTAGCAGGAATAGGGAAGTCGATTAAATGGTTTAGCGACTCGGATCAGGGGTGAACTGAATTTGTGAACTAAGCATCGAGTTGCTCCTATTATGCCTTATTCTGGCTGGAGTATACTTGCCCATATTGCCATGACTAGGGCCATGGTCGTAGCTAAAACACGACCTAAGAACTTTAAATAGGTTTGCTTAACTGTTCAGTTAGTTGAATCATTGTCCAAGTGTTAAGCTCTTACCCTATTGAATTAATAACGTGTTATATAAAGTTGTGATCATGTTTTAAGGTTTATTTCGTAGAAGCCTTAGACAAATTTAGCAAACATGGAAGTATATGGCTAATTATTAGAACCAAACTGTTGGGTTTTTTTAAAGTGAAATTAATTATGATTGATTTACAAAAACTTGTGGCTTTTGTAATGAGTATTAGTAGCTTTTATATGAAATTGGAAGGTCACTTGGCCAACAACCCATTTACCAAATTTCCCTTGCTGATCTGTAAACTTTTAAGCCTGGCAAAAGTCAAATGGATATGCTGTTGTTGTGAGATAATAGGAATTTTAAAGTTAGGTGTGTTTGAAAGTGAATTGCATTTGATAATGATAATATAAAGGACTCGATATCGGGAGTAGATCTTCGAATCCTGATTGGAGCAGGAATCCTAGTTGTCACTATCCTGATGAGGAAATGAGTCTATTAACTTTGGGAGGCCGCAAAATACAAAACGTTGTGAGTTATATTACTGACCTAACGAGAGCACCAACACATGCATCCTATGCACTGAAAGTGATTTCATTACCTGTTATAAGTTAAGAACTTCTCGACTCCAATTTATGCCAAGGTAAAAGTTTGAAAAGTGCATGAATGAATTGAAAATATTCTTATTGAATATAAATGAAATCCTTTAGATGGGAGGAAATTTATAAAGAAGTAACTTGGTTGGGGAAGGGCTTCATATTCTTTTTGTGCCCTATTGGCATTTCTTACTAAAAGAACTCAAGTAGTAGCTTTAAACGGAATCACTTGATGCCAAGTGTGTGACCAAAAGTCAAGTTACCTACCAACCTCAACAATTAAGATGAATTCAAGAATGGTATGATTTTGGGATTTCGTATGGTTAATATGCTAGTAGTAGATATGGTTTTAGTGTGTCTAATACTTAAAAATATTGTATGCAACTATTTTATTTTATTAAGGTTGAGAATAATTAAAAGTGTATGGTAGCTCACCCTCTCTTTGTTTCCTTTCCCCCAGTTTCTTGAATACACAGGTAGAAGTCTTCGGCTCATGTAAATTGAGTGAAACCTCTGTTTTTGCTTTGAAAAATGAGTCATACGTATGTGTGCCTAGATTTATGAGTTTAAGGAAGTCATGTGATGCACTTGCAACTTCTTGAGCATATGCACATTAATTATTTTAGCTTATGTAATGCACTTTGTCTAATGGTCGCTTTGAATGGCTATGTGAGCCAACCATCTGACATGGTACTCATTTTCTAGAGGTTTAGTGAATAGCTTTGGGATGTAAACTCCAGTGTTCTGGATGTATGATCCGTTGAGTTATATGTTTTAGTTCTTTCTTTTATTTTAGTTAAGCATATAGTTTATATACAACGGGCGTGTGGCCCGAAGAGTTTGGTCTTTGGCATGCAGCCACCAAGCTTGGTTAGATTTTTCCTTTATGTTTTGTTTATTATAAGTATCTAATTTAAGACTATAAGCCTAAGATATGGGCGATATTTAGTGCAACTCTATCCATTTTGTTCCAAAAAATTAGAAATTGCTAATACCTCGAGCCCTAGAGGTTAGGGGTGTCTTAAGTATTTAGGCAATCAAAGAAAGGTATATTGTCTTTAATCTTCACTAATTAATTGTACTGGCTTTGAGTAATCGTTATATGTTCCTAGAAAAATGAGAAAAGAACCAGTTTCTATATGGTTGATTATAGTCTTGGTAAAATTCTTTATTGAGGCAAACTCCATTAACTTGAAATTTGACTCTTGTAATTTCATTTAATTCCAACAGTGTTCTCATTTGAGAAAAGCTACGTCACATCATTGGATTGAGTATCCATGTATAGGATTTCATGTGGAGGGATTCTATCAATTATTACACTAATATAAGGATCTCTATTTGTGGATGGTATAGGCAAAATAGATGATCTAGTTGACTGGAAGTCTTGAATAATACTTGGTTGAGAGAGCTCATGAAATGAAATAAACTGAAATAAAGGTCTTTCATTTGAGGTTTTTCAATTGTGAGAGATTTCTCTAATTGAAATATTCATAGGAGGTATAGGATTTAGAATAGTGAATTTTTGAAGGATAGTAATTTCATTACACTTTAGCCTGTTAGGGACATAAGTGATGTATTCTAGCCTCACTAATGCACAAGATAGCAAAAGGGAGCTAAGATTGCACATAGGCAGAATGAGGGTACTTGGAGCCTAAAGGAGATATGAGAAGATAGAAGAATAAGTGGGATAGGAAGGGTGATCCGAAAGACCCACCTTAGTTCACACACTTAGGCAATCTTCTCAGTTCAACTAAGTTATAGAAGTTAATCACCATCTTAGTTGAAACAAGAAGACCTAGAGACGCACTTGAGCTTGCCACACTCAAGATATAACACTAGGACTTCAAGAGAGAAGGAAAGAATTTTCTTAACTCAACCTTATACATCCATCAAAAGTTGTCTTACCAAAGGGAAGTGGCTAGCTTTTAAAGAAGTAAATCAGCGAATTCAAACTCAAAAACCAGCTAAGGGAACCAAAAGTACAAGGGAGAGTGGGGAGGAGTCAATTCGGTCACCCTAAGTATAAGAGCAAGTCTAATCCATCTATGGCCACCTCATTAGGACTGATGATGCTCAAAAATGAGGTGTCAAGCTTTCTAGGCAGCCTAATTATATCATTATAAGTCAACTTGCAGTAAAAGTACAAGAGAAACCCAAGAAAAGAGTCCTTTATACCAGCTAGTGTATAACTTGGTAAAAGGGCATTTTTGTTATCCTTTTGGCTGGATAAAAGTAGCACAAGGGGGTGTTTTGTGGACCCTTCGGGCACTTGACTTGATAAATATTTATGTCTTCTTTCATGCCCTAAAATTTCAAAAAGATTGGACTTTAGTGAGTCATCTTAACTCCTCTTGAATCAGTCCTTTGCCAATTTTCTGCCAGGACTACACTGTATAAAAGAACTTGTTGGTTGACTTAGCAAATAACCTCCAACTGCCTTGAAAATTAATTTATTTGACAGCTAACATCTTGAGCTTAAAGGGGGTGGTGAAGGTAGTCAATCATGCCCTGGCCTTTATTGCTTAAAGGTTGCATAAATTCGGGCCAATTTCAATTTGAATCGGATAGTAGGTGTAGGGGCAGGTTTGTGACTTCTTGGACCAAAGCATGAACTTCCCTGATCTTCTTGGTGCTAGTAGGGTCCTTGTGGCTTGTTGGTCAACCTCCAAAAGGTTCTAAGGGGTGGTTTCCATCATACTCCCTGGATTGATTGGAGTTTGACCTTAAACTCGAAAATTCTTCACCTTCATCATAGTATGGACTAGGGTCAGCCACATTAAAGGTGGTTGAGACTCTGTAGTCCCTAGGGAGGTTGATCTTGTACGAATTTGGACCAATCTTGTCAATGACCTCAAAGGGGCCATCCGATCGTGGCATGAGTTTGGATTTGCGCTTGCTAGGAAACCATTCCTCCCTTAAATAAATCCATACCAAGTCTCTAGGCTGAAATTGTGCATCCTTTCTATTTTTATTAGCACATTGCTTTGCTTGCTCATTAGATTTCTCAATCCTTTCCCTCACTTTGGTGTGTATCTCTTGGATCTCTTTTGCTCTTTTCTCGGCCTCCCAATTGAATTTAGTGGGATTAGGGATGGGAACATGGTCCAAGGGAGTCCGAGGGTTGTATCTATACACCACTTGGAAAGGGGAAAGAGAGGTAGCCTTGCTAGGAGCTCGATTGAAGGTAAATTCTGCATGAGGAAGTAGCTCATCCCACCCTTTAATGCTCTTCTTGACTAGAACTCTATGCAAAGTGCCCAAAGTTCTATTACTCACTTCATGATGGAGGGCTGGTGGTCATCCCTCACTTCCAGAATGTTTAAACTATTCCGAAGCTTTGGAAATAAGCCTAGACATCAAAATACACCATGCTGACCGGGTCATGT
>NCQT01058661.1:66094-77393 GCA_002740465.1 Stenocereus thurberi | reverse complement strand
CCATTGGACTGTGGGTTTTGTGTGTTTTGAGCTTGGTGCAGAATATGGCCGTTGTAACCCAACGGCCATATTGAACTTTTTTTTTTTGAATGATTAATTTGTTTACAAATGTGAAGTTAGTGTTGCGAAAATCAAATCTCAAATTTCCTCTCAATCTCTCTAAAAATCTCTCGTTGTAGCAATAGTTATTTCGAAAATTTTTCTCAATCTCTCAATTTGAAAATCTTGAGTGTTGGAAGTGAAGAAACAAAAATTGTGGTAAGTCCAAAATAATTATTTTTTAGCTATGTTTATGTTTTTTTATTTAAATAAATTTTTTGGAGTCATATATTTGAACTAATAATTTTTCTTTATTGTTTTGTTGTTAGAGATATTTGGAAGTGTTGTCAAAGTTGAAGAATCAACATAAAAGTGAAGTGAAGTGAAGTAAAGAGATTTGTAAGAAAATTTTCTTATACATATTTATTCTTAATCGTATGTTTAAATAAACAAAATTTTCCTTAATATGTTGGAAATTAAATTGTGTAAAAGTGAATATGCATAAGTTAATTATTAAAAATAATATATTTAATTTGTAAGTTTTAAATTATGATGTTTGAATGAATTGTTGGATACATTTCACACATGTTCTAGAACTTAGTACAATTCTAAGAAAATGAATTGTTAGATTTAAAAAGATGTTATAGAAATTCATGTGTTATAAGTTTAATTTGTATGCTCATATATTTGAAAGTTTATGGCATTCATGTGTATTTTAAATTGAACATTGGCATGTTTAATTGTAAAATATGTTAGAAGTTTATATATATGGGCTTAATTACATGTTAAAAAGTAAACATTGACATGTTTAAATTAAAAAGAAGTTAGAAATTTATCTTTATAGGTTTATGTAATAGGTTAATTTTTAATTTAATGGGTTTTCTTTTAATTACATTATTACAACCTGGTTAAAGAAGGTGCATGTTTAAATTTTAAAGAAGTTAGAGATCTATTATACTTTACAATGCTTATATTGAAATTTAATTTACATTTGTCTATGAAATTGAACTTGGAAATTTAATATTTTAGAATTTGGGAATTTAAACTTCAAAGTTGAAATCTTTTAACATGTTTAAACTGTGAAGAAGATATAAATTTCGTTAATTCTATATTTACAAAGTTGATGATCTTTTACAAGTTTAATTAAGAAAGATGTTAGAAATATATCTTCGAAGTGTTTAATTCCGAAGAAGATAAAGCATTGTTAAAGAAGGCAACACATAAGATGTTCGAAATAGATGTAAGGAATTTTAATTTTTTTGTTTCCTATATTTATCTGTTTTATATGGTAAATCTTAGTTAATATAAGCTGAAGTTTTAGGAATTAAAGTGAAGTTCAAAATTGTTAAAATATAAATGAGGATAAGAGCCCCCTTTTATAGCAAAGTTGCCGGTAGCCGAACAGTCACGCGAATAAATGGCATTAGAAACTGCTTGGAAGTTGAAAAGTCGTGAGAAAGCAATCAGCCTCGCGGGAAAAAGGTCCACCACGGACTGTGACCTTCACCATGGACCGATCATGGTTAGCTCTGGCTTGACGTTCTTCTGTTCTTCTTTCTTTCCACGAGCATGGGCAACTCAGGAGCGTCTGTAGGGAGTCAAAACACACTCAAATGAGGGTCAAAATCAGGGTAAAATGGTCTAAAATCTTGTAAACATCACCAAACAACCATATCCAAGCGTAAAACGGGAAAAAGAGTATAAGCTATAACATAAAGCACATAGTTTTTCCTAAAATTGAGGAAAATGACCCTAAAATAATATATACAATAAGCACTTATCAAACTCCGCATGCTGAAGCCGTTGCTTGTCCTCAAGAAAACATTATAGAAAACCGACAAGGGAAATAATTCTTAGGACTCAAAATGGCAATAACCTCCTTGAAGTAGGCAAGGTATAGCATATCACAAGCAAGAATGTCAATCAACGGCAACCCCAAAAGGTGCGGAAAACATTTCAAAATCAAAAGAAGGTCAACGTTTTTCAAAGAAGTACATGACCATAAGCTTGATATCAAACTTGATCACCCCCAAGGAATCACAAAGCACATTATGCAAGCATATGGAATTGAACAGAGCCAAATGGACAGGTAAAATCTCACTTTGGGAAATGTGGATCAGTCCCGCTCATGTATTTGAAATATAGCATAGGTTCACTCAAGACTGATTTCAATGATGCAATCTACCATATGCTTACAAAAACTCTCAAATTCTGAACCACTAAAATGAAATTTGTACAAGGTAATCAAAAGGACTTTATATCGGTTGTAATGTGGGCTAAAAAGGTTAAGGAAAAGGAGTGGACAAATACAGTTAGGACAATGTGGAGCTATTTACTCAAGTGACTAGGGAGCAACCAACAAAACACCAAGAAACCTTGAAGTTCACTAACACTCCAAACCTCAAAATACAATAAATATATCCTAATAAATTAAGTAGAAAATGAGTTGACAAAGACGGAACACAAGCTAGTGTATATTCAATGCCAATCATTGAGTCGTTTTTTTCCCTTGCTTTTTGTTCTTTATTTTTGCAACATGATTATTTTCTTCTTGCTCTTTTCTTCTTCTACTTTTTTTTTTTCCTGTTTTTTATTTTTATTCTTTTTCGAGAATTGAAACAAAAATTGCAATTATTGAAAGACATATGATCACTAACAATCAACTCACAACCGAATATATGTATACATAACTCAAATAAGAGGGAACAAAAATAAATGCCCAATATCATTAATTCCTCAACAAACTAACATACCAAAGCCACCTTGAACTCAATTATCACCAAAGCCACCCACTACATACTTGAAGTGATGCTCCATAGACTTGGTTTAAAGGTAGGAACATGTGTTTGGCTAAGGGCTAATATGAAAGATCATAACAAAGAAAGATATAAGCTCAAAGAGGCTAACAAAGGGAAAAAATATGTAATACAAGGGTAGACTATTTGATTATGTGGCTAAATGACCAAAGAAAGAAATGCCTCTATCATATCATCAAATATGCACATGCTAATGTGGCTTTGAACAAGAATCTAGGCAAGTTCTAGAGATGCAACATGAAAGAGTCACATGCATGAAAAAAATATAAGACTAAATATAATGAATTAGTCCAAATAAGTTCAAAATCTCACTGGACATCTACCAAAGTCTTATTAAGCTCATAAAATGACTCCATGTACAAACATTAGTGCTAATGATTCCAAAGGGTTAACAAAGTTCTCAGTCAAGACAAGGGTCAAAACAAGAAATTTACAAACCTTCAAAAATTTTAGCAACAAAAGGGATTACATATCAAATGTTACTCAAGCTCATGAAAGCTATCTTGCCTAAACAAAAGCGTCGTTGGAGGTTATCGCAAACCAATCCACACCATCCCTACATGCAATCCTATATGCAAACCTAAAAATCAACTAAATGCAACATGCAAACAAAAATAAACCTAAAACTATATGCTCTAACATGTATGCAAACTAATAATCGAAATAGAAAATTTAGAAATTACACTTCCCCCATACTTAGATAAAACATTATTATTCAAAGCAAAGAAACTTAGAGAAGGGGAACAAAAGAAAACAATCTCATAAGGTTGGGTGCAGAGTGCACCTAAACTATACGACCTCGTAATAACCCGGGCACATGGAGTATCACCTACTCCATCAGGATGTCCAGAATCGGCTCATGAAAGCAAACTCCGTTAAAGCATACAGAAGCTCATCAAACTCCTGGGACCATAATTTAGAAAATAAAAGATAAGAGGTAATAACCAAAATTGTTCCAATGACATTAAGCATCCTCTTAAACTTATCAATGGCCTTAGAGAAATCATAGGAAGGATTAAAGAACGTAGTCCATGTGATTTTCCTAGGCAAGTCCTCCAGGCTTACACAGTAAGGATCAATGGAGGGATCATACCCTCTTAAATAACCTATGGAAACATAATTATCAACATTCCCCACCAAGCATGTCGAACATGTTATCCTAACAGCCCAGATCAGTATCGCAAATCATAGAAGTATCCATGGGCACATTGATATAATATTCAGGAGAAGGAGAGGGTTGTAAATACATAGGTGAAATATGGGAATGATCAAGAGGATGAGGGATAACAATATTATCAAAACCAAGGTTAGGAGACTCGTCATGCATAAATACATCACGTAACCCCTGCAAGGGAGTCTCAACTAGATCATGCACCTTATCAAAAGTATCTTCTGACTCAAAATATGCATCAACGACACTAGACCTAGCAACAATTCCAAAAGGCTCACTCACCTCGAGCCCTGTGCACTAAGCTAAAGGAAAGAATGAATCATGTAACGTCAAGACATCATCAGTATTGTCCATGGGTTATGTAAAGTCAGGTTGAGCATAGCATGCATAATAAGGGCACGAATTTATATCATGGTCAGAAGAATTACAGAAATAAACAGCAAAAGAAGCATAATAAGACCTAGTATAAAACACATAAGGATCAGAAAATAAATATCTAGAAACACAACTAGCCTTCTAAAATTCAAATGATTCCCAAGTAATCTACTCAAGCAAATCAACATTTTTACCATGAAAATCCCAAAACTATAAAAAAAACTTGGATTTTACTATTGACACCCTTATCAACAATGGCCAAAATTTCCTATTTACGCACATAATCACCACAATGAGCAAAAAAAGCATTTAAATGCTTAAAATACCTCCAAAATAGTTCAAGCTTGAATTGGGGAAAATAGAAAATTGTCGTTGTTGTTTCTCAAATTTTATTATTATTTTTTAATTTTCAATTTCAAAGAAAAACAAAATGCTTAGTCAAACATATCAGGAAAAACCCAATATTCGACGCTAATTCCCAGCAAACGGCGCCAAAAACTCGATAGACCCGCAAGCACATGGTGGCCTTGAAGCAAATCAAGGTCAATCCCACAGAGACTAAGTTAATCTAATGGGCTATATTCCTTCAAGATATGCTAAGCGAATCCAAACTTTAGATTGATAAAAATACGAAGATAAGGAAACAAGTATAACTAATTCAGGTTAAAATAAACATCCAAGATTATGCTTTACCATATGATAAATTATTCAAGTGCATTGCACATCGATCAATCTAAGCCAACTCAATTTAAAGAACGATAATCATAGTACCACTACTCTCTTTCAAGTCATAGTGAAATGCCTAGAATTAATCAATCCTCTACTTTCGTGGCTTTCAATCAATCTGGACTCTTTAGGGAAAAGGATTATCACACATGCCTTCTCGAATGGCAAAACTTTCTCAAGAATTCACACATTCAAGTCCGATTTTAGTTTTTCAACGCCAAGCTTCACTTTTCAGTACTTCACCCAACATCCAAAATCAAGCAAGAAGATGGCCAATTAACATGCTCGCAAATCAAAGCTCTAAAATCAGATTAAACATGAAATCAACATAAATTGAACAATTGAAGTGCAAATACTCAAAGCAAATTCATCAATTGGTTCACAAAATCCCAGATCTGAAAATCTACTATAACATGATTAAATTAGACATTTAATACTCTAAAATGATAAATCCAAAGAGAAAAGAGAAGAGAAGAGAAGAGAACTTGCTCAGCCAAAATGCGTGCTTGAATCTTTCGATTGCAGAATCTGATCCCACTTCCTCCAAATCTTCTTCTTCACCTTGCTCTCCCTCACTCTAAAATAACTTCAGATCTAAGTAGAATGGAAAGGGATATGGAAATGGGATGTGTGTGTTGAAATGAAGATGAGAGCCTCCTTCTATAGCAAAGCTGCTGGTAGCCGAACAGTCACGCGAATAAATGACATTAAAAAACTACTTGGAAGTTTAAAAGTCGTGAGAAAACAACTAGCCCCGTGGGAAAGAGGTCCACAAAGGACCGTGGCCTTCAACATGGACCGACCGTGGTCAACTCTGGCTCGACATTCTTCTGTTCTTCTTTCTTTCCATGGGCATGGCAACTCAGGGGCATCTGTATGGAGTTAAAATACACCCAAATGAGGGTCAAAACAAGGGTAAAGTGGCCTAAAATCCTGCAAGCATCATCAAATAACCATATCCAAGCGTAAAACGGGAAAAAGAGTATAAGCTATAACATAAACCACATAATTTTTTCTAAAAATGGAGGAAAATGACCCTAAAATAATATATATGTTAAGCACTTATCAAACTCCTCCATGTTTAAACCGTTGCTTGTCCTCAACCAAACAGTATAGAAAACCGACAAAGCGAAATGCTTCTTAAGACTCAAAACGGTAAACTTCCTTGAAGTAGGCAAGGCATAGCATATCACAAGCAAGAATGTCAATCAACGCCAACCCCAAAAGGCGCACATTTCAAAATCAGAAGAAGGTGAATGTTTTTCAAAGAAGTACATGACCATAAACTCGACATCAAACTTGATGACCCCCAAGGAACCACAAAGCACATTATGCAAGCACATAGAATTGAACAGAGCTAAATGGACAGGTAGAACCTCACTTTTGGGAAATGTGGATCAGTCCTACTCATGTGTTTGAAATATAGCATAGGTTCACTCAAGACTCATTTCAATGATGCAATCTGCCATATGCTTGCAAAGACTCTCAAATTCTCGACCACTAAAATCAAATGTGCCCAAAACAATCAAGAGGACTTTATATAGGTTGTTTTGTGGGCTAAAAGGGTTAAGGGAAAGGAGTGGACAAATGTATTTGGGATAATGTAGAGCTACTTAGCCAAGTGACTAGGGAGCAACCAACAAAATACTAAGAAACCTTGAAGTTCACTAACACTCCAAACCTCAAAATACAATAAATATATCCCAATAAATTAAGTAGGAAATGAGTTAACGAAGAAGGAACACGAGCTATGTATGTTTCCAATGTCAATCACTGTGTCATTTTTTTTTCTTTTTTGCTTTTTGTTCTTTGTTTTTGCAACATGATTTTTTTCTTCTTGCTCTTTTCTTCTTCTACTTTTTTTTTCCCTTTTTTTGGTTTTTATTCTTTTTCGGGAAGTGAAACGAAAATTGCAATTATTAAAAGGCAAAGGATCACTAACTATCAACTCACAACCGAATATATGTATACACAACCCAACACAAGAGGGAACAAAAGCAAATGCTGAATATCATCAATCCCTCAACAACCCAGCATACCAAAGCCACCTTAAACTCAATTAGCACCAAAATCACCCACTACATACCTGAAAGTGATGCTCTATAGACTTGGCTTAAAGGTAGGAATATGTGTTTGGCTAAGGGCTAATATGAAGGGATCACAACAAAGAAAGATATAAGCTCAAAGGGGCTAGCAAAGGAAAAAAACATGTAATACAAGGGTAGGCCATTTGGCTATGTGGCTAAAATGGCCAAAGAAAGAAATGCCTCTATCATATCATCAAATATGCACATGCTAACGTGGTTTTGAACAAGAATCTAGGCAAGTTCTAGAGATGCAACACGGAAGAGCCACACACATGAAAAATATAAGACTAAACATAATAAATTAGTCTAAATAAGGCTCAAATTCTCACGGGACATCTGCCAAAGTCTCATCAAGCTCATAAAATGACTCTATGTACAAACATTAGTGCTAATAATTCTAAGGAGTTAAAAAAGTTCTCAGTCAAGACAAGGGTCAAAACAAGAAATTTACAAAATCTTGAAAAATTTTAGCAATAAAAGGGATTACACATCAAACGTTACTCAAGCTCATGAAAGCTATCTTGCCTAAACAAAAGCATCATTGGAAGTTATCTCAACCAAATCCACACAATCCCTACATGCAATCCTATATGCAAACCTAAAAATCAACTAAATGCAACATGCAAACAAAAAGAAACCTAAACCTATATGCTCTAATATGTATGCAAACTAATAATCGAAATAGAAAACATAGAAACTACACTTTCCCCATACTTAGATAAAGCATTATTATTCAAAGCAAAGAAACTTAGAGAAGGGGAACAAAAGAAAACAATCTCACCAGGTTTGGTGTAGAGCGCACGTAAGCTATGTAGCCTCGTAATAACTGGGGCACATGGAGCATCAGCCACTCCATCACGATATCAAGACTTAGCTCATGAAAGCGGATGCTGTTAGAGCACGCAGAAGCTCATCAAACTCCTAGGACCATAATTTAGAAAATAAAGGGTAAGCGTAATAACCAAAATCGTTCCAAAGACATTTTTTACTTCTGATCTTGATAAAACTACTCAGAATCAACTGGCAAGAGGTCGCCAATTATGTGAATTGCTTAAACAACCCCAATACGCGCCTTTTACAGTAGAAGAACAGATAATGACTATTTATACCGGAACTAGGGGTTATCTTGATTCATTAGAAATTGGGCAGGTAAGGGATTTTCTTGATAAATTACGTACTTACGTAAAAATAAATAAACTGCAGTTCCAAGAAATTCTATCTTCTACCAAGATATTTACTGAGGAAGCGGAAGCCCTTTTAAAAGAAGCAATTCAAGAACTGATAAAACGCTTTCTACTTTAGAAACAAGCATAAAGCAATTGACCCCTCCTTAAACTTAATAAATAGAAATTTCTTATTATTAAATATTTATATACCTTTCTTCCCATAGATTTCTCAAAAAATATATGAAAAAAAATTGCATCCAATAGGATTTGAACCTATACCAATGGTTTAGAAGACCTCTGTCCTATCCATTAGACAATGGATGCTTTTCCGATTCTTTCGCCCTTTTTTTACTTTGACCTTCCTATTTCTTGTTCCAGAAAAAGAATTGGAGCACCCTCTTAATCTTATCAATGGCCTCAGAGAAATCACAGAAAGGATTAAAGAATGCAGTCCATGTGATTTTCCTAGGCAAGTCCTCTAGGGTTATATAGTAAGGATCAATAAAGGGATCATACCCTTTTAAGTAACCTAGGGAAACATAATTATCAACATTCCCACTAAGCATGTTGAACATGTTATCCTCACAGCCCAGATCAGTATCACAAATCATAGAATTATCCATGGGCACAACAATATCATATTCAAGGGAATGAGAGGGTTGTAAATACATANNTGAAACATGGGAATGATCAAAAGGATTGAGGGGACAATATTATTAAAACCAAGGTTAGGAGACTCCTCATGCATAAATACATCAAGTACCCTCATAAGGGAGTCTCAACTAGATCATGCACCTCATCAAAAGTATCTTCTGACTCAAAATATGCATCAATGGCACTAGACATAGCAACAATTCCAAAAGGCTCACTTGCCTCGAGCCCCGTGCACTAAGCAAAAGGAAAGAATGAATCATGTAACGTCAAGACATCATCAGTATTGTCCATGGGTAATGTAAAGTTAAATTGGGCATAGCATGCATAATAAGGACACGAATTTATATCATGGTCAGAAAAATTACAGAAATCACACCAAAAGAACCATAATAAGATCTAGCATAAAACACACAAGGATCAAAAAATAAATATCTAGAAACACAACTAGCCTTCTAGAATTCAAATGATCCCCAAGCAATCCACTTAAGCAAATAACATACATCATCAACATTTTTACCATGAAAACCCCAAAACTATAAACAAGCTCGAATTTTACTATTTACACCCTCATCAACAATTGTCAAAATTTCCTATTTACTCACACAATCACCACATTAAGCAAGAAAAGCATTTAAACGCCTAGAATACCTCCAAAATAGTTCAAGCTCGAATTAGGAGAAATAAAAAATTACCATTATTGTTTCTCAAATTTTATTATCATTTTTTTAATTTTCAATTTCAAATAAAAACAAAATGCTTAGTCAAACCTATTAGGAAAAACCCAATATTCGCCGCTAGTCTCTAGTAACGACGCTAAAAACTCGATAGGCCTGCAAGTGCACGGTGGCTTTGAAGCAAATCAAGTTCGATCTCATAGAGACTAGGTTGATCTATTGGGCTACATTCCCTTAAGATATACTAAGCGAATCCAAACTTTAGATTGATAAAAATACGAAGATAAGGAAACAGCTATAACTAATTCAAGTTGAAATAAACATCCAAGGTTATGCTCTATGGCATGATAAATCGTTCGAGTGTATTGCACATCGTGCAATCTAAGCCAACTCAGTTTAAAGAACGATAATCAAAGTGTCACTTCTCTCTTTCAAGTTATAGTAGAATGCCTAGAATTAATCAACCCCTACTTTCGTGGCTTTCAATCAATCTAGACCCTTTAAAAAAAAGGATTATCACACATGCCCCCTCGAGTGGCAAAACTTTCTCAAGAATTCACACATTCAAGTCTGATTTTAGTTTTCTAATATCAAGTTTCATCTTTCAGTATTTCACCAAACAGCCAAAATCAAGCAAGAAAATGGCCTATCAACATGCTCGCAGATCAAAACTCTAAAATCAGATTAAACATGAAATCAACATAAATTGAACGATTGAAGTGCAAATACTCAAAGCAAATTCATCAATTGATTCACAAAATTCCAGATCTGAAAATCTACTATAACATGATTAAATTAAAAATCTAACTATTGTAAAATGATAAATCTAAAGAAAAAAGAGAAGAGAAGAGAGAAGAATTTGCTCGGCCAAAATGCGTGCTTGAATCTTTCGATTGTAGATCCTAATCCCGCTTCCTTGCGAATCTTCTTCTTCACCTTGCTCTCCCTCACTCTAAAATAACTTCTAATCTAAGTAGAATGGAAAGGGATAGGGAGATGGGATGTGTGTGTTGAAATGAGGATGAGAGTCCCCTTTTATAGCAAGGCTGCTGATAGCCAAAAAGTTACGCGAATAAATAGGATTAAAAACTGCTTGGAAGTTGAAAAGTCGTGAGAAAACAATCAGCTTGTGGGAAAGAGGTCTACCACGGACTGTGGCCTTCACCATGGATGGACCATGGTCAGCTCTAACTCGACATTCTTCTGTTCTTCTTTCTTTCCACGGGCATGGCAACTCAGGGGCATCTGTAAGGAGTCAAAATGCACTCAAAAGAGTAAGGGTAAAATGGTCTAAAATTCTGCAAACATCATCAAACAATCATAACCAAGCATAAAATGGAAAAAAGAGTATAAGCTACAACATATAGCATATAATTTTCCCTAAAAAAGGAGAAAAATGACCCTAAAATAATATATATGTTAAGCACTTATCACTTAGGCATACTGAGTGAACCCAAGTGGTGCAAACGAAGATGACATTGTACAAAAGGCTGATGATCTTTATGTTGCTATGGTGGGCAAAGCATTTGACCTCATGCATTGGTGGGTCTTATTAAAGGACCAACCTAAATAAGAGACCTTTTGCGATCAA
>NCQT01058661.1:49279-60167 GCA_002740465.1 Stenocereus thurberi | reverse complement strand
AAAACTTTGGAAAATCTCTATTAAGGACATATTTGAGGAGCTTGCAAATTCAAGGAAACATAGCACTTACTATAGAATGTGAAAATAGGACTCCAGACCAAACTTCAATTCAATAACTAGTGAAGTCATAGTTCAAAGAAGAAAGGAGAATAGTTAAGTTCAAAACTCCTTTGACAAGAGACCTTGGACAAAAAGTTCGTTATACGCGTACTAGTGTTTTTAATGTAAAACCTCCTTCTGGACTTACATTTATCCAAAGCAAGACCCCAAAAAAAAAAGATTTCCCTAAACATGATACTAAACGACAATTCTAAATAAATCAGGAAAAAGTTGGTTCAGGAGTATGGTTTTCAGTTCAACAATTTGATGACATACATAGGAAACAGGAAGATAAGCATTCGCCTGATAAATAGGATCTAAGGTTAGTCTCGCAGCATTGCTTATAGTGACTAGCCATGCACAGAAGAGATCGCGCTACTCGAACACGATGACAGGATAATCCAAAACTGGGTAAGAGGGGGTTACACCTGAATAAGATTAATATAAGAGTTCTTAGCCATCAGAATCCAAATTAGGAGTAGAATATTTTTTTCGTTCAAAAGAGAACCCCACTTTTTAAAAACCTTTTCAGTTCAATGAATAGAATAGCAAGTTGAAGCGAATAATTTTCAGGAATACGCATAATTGGGATTTCTTTCCTTCAGCATCTTGAAATGTCATAGTCAGGAGTGACCACAGAATAACATCATATCATTCACATATAAACATTCGAAGGCTTTACATTTCCAGAACATCCTTTTAGGGCTAATTTGGAAAAATTATTAAATACTTCAAAAATAGGTAGTTAAACTCTTTGAAACAGGATTTGCCAAATTAAATTGTAGAAACCTAGTCCCAACAAGAAATGTAATCATTGAAAACATAAAACGGTACAGAGGGCCGAATGATAACTTAACAAATCGAATTGTGATCAAATCAGGAAACTCATTCATAGCTACAAACACAATTATCAAAATTTCCAACATTACCTCTCACGCGTGACCATCGTTGACTTGAGCGCAACCTAGAGGGAGATAAACCATAAGTAGAAACTTACACCAAGTGGTTAAACAATCCCTCCTAGATCCTTAAATGTATCCTTAGTCTCTCTTACACTTCCAGGCCATTAAACTTTATGTTTATACATAAGCATGCTCAAATCTTATTTTTCTTTTCAATACTCATCTTTATGTTGTAGAATTATCAAAACTAGATTTTCAAGGTTGATTTTAAATCTCATAATAAATCACATATAACTCTAATTGGATTGAAATACCCCACTATGGAAACCTTAAGATGTGTTGTAAAAATTCTATTTCTAGGTGCGCGGTTACATTCGAACTCCAATTAGGGTAAAAATAACAAAATGCTTAGGGTGGCAATTTCTAGTTAGTTTTGCGTAGTTTCAGTATGTTGGCTATATCTATTTCCACACAACTCCAAAATGATTGAAAATTTCAAGTAAACTGGAAATCTGGGCCATAATATATCCAAAATTCATACCCAAATTCCCTCCTAATTATTCCCAGTTATCTCATTCAACCTAAGTTTTTGATTGAATTCTAGCATATAAGTACTTTAACCTTTGATTAGTTTGAGTGGATAAATGGAATTACTCTAGCACAAACTTTTTAATTATAAGAGATCCAACATAGAGAAATATGTATATGACTTAAAGTTATAAAATTTCTCATCAATTAGATCCGAAAAATTCTCAAGAATTGATTACCTGATAGATCAAACGTTGGTTCTTCTACTCAGCAAGAGAATTCCCAATCTCATTACTTCCCAGCTAAATTTTCATCCAAAAATTTTGATGTATTAGATCATAAAAAGAGAGAACGAGAAATTTTACATGAATTATTTTAATAAGATTTCTCCTAAACAAAAGAGAATCGAGTCCTTAAGCNNNTTACCATTGATAGATCGAAAGGATAAATTATTGATCCTTCCAAAGGTAAAGAGGGGAGGAATTTTGAGAAAGCAAAATGTGGAAGTAACCATGTGCTGTAGATGAAGAGAAGAAGAGGTTTTCTCTCTTCTTAGGATTTTGAGCGAAAAGAGAGGAGGCAAGATTTATTTATTTATTATTATTATTCTAAGAGAAGAGAGAAAGAGAAAATAAAACATTTTATCCTTAGGAGGGCTGTCTAAGGGGCCGGGTTATCGCCCTTCTTCTTCTTTTTTTTAAAGCATGCTAGAATTTGGATCGGTTCAAAAATGCTACATTTTATTAGAATGACTTTACTTGCTAATTCTGCGGCAACGAGACCAGTCTATTACTTCCTATCCAGGGACCCTCATCCTCAAATTTAACCTATTGAACCTGAGTACAGGCACATGTGACTTTCTATTCTCAACTCCAGAAATTGGGAGTTACATCCCTGGATTTCATTCAGGATATTAGCAATTATTCCCCATATTTAATTTAGGGAATTAGGAATTCTAACTCCTAGTAGGTGATTAAGCTCTCAAAACTAGAGGAAATCCGCAATTATCATACATGATAGGTCAGAAACATATTTGTGTAACTGGCATATCTTGAACACACTGTGGATCTTGATAATCAAAGAGGAGTTCCGTTCGATACACAATTGTGCTAACATTTTCGATTACTTAATAAAGCCCTGTATAGCTTGTGGCCAATTTCCTAACTTGGCTAAGTGCACCATGACCCTGAAAGGTGAGACCTTCAAGAATATTTACCTAACTGGAAGCAGGTGATTCCTTTAATGTGCATAGTTATTTGTGAATTGTGGACAATTTTCATTCAAGCTTGAATTATTTTAACCTTCATGATCTTGCCTTGGAGCATATATATACTAATAGCTCGAGTACTACCAACAATGCGTCAATATAGTTCGTACAACACTTCCTACCATACAAGGTTACACAGAGATTTCATTTTGGTGCTGTATTGTCTGCCGTTGTATAAAAACTCAACCATGGTCCAGTTTTCATTATCAGTTCCCTTAAGAATGAGAATAAAAGTATGGAACATGTCTTATTGTGTGTATATTATCTGCTCATGTGCCCATCATTGACCAGAACGAATGTTGAGATGATATTTTGCCTATCTCGTAGACTTCCTATAGATTTCTCTTCAACTAGGTATCATGTTTCGAGCTTACAAAGCATTCAATGTCATACGATGAGGGAATTCGTCTTTTATGTAGGACTAAGCCAATTAGGCCAGGATCGCAGTTGGGTAGGAAAAGAAAGAGGTAAATAGTCTCAAGAAATTAGTCCTCTCTCTACTGTGGAGAGTTCTTACTATGTGGGTTAAAGGTAAGTTCCTTAGTAACTTATGGCTATTTAATCCTAGTCCAACACTTACCAACTAAATAAAGGCGCTGGCAAGATTTCAAGAAGTAGTTTCAGGTACTAAGAAGTATCTTCTACTTGTTACATAGATCTTCTAGCCTCCTTTCACCTGTACTAAGATTCAATCTTTGCTTGATTACCCTATGTTGTAATCTTGTCTCATACGCTCACTAGGTATCTATGATAGTTATATTCACACATCATTTTACATAGTTGACTAAAATCATAAGGTTTAATCTCAATAGTAATTAGGATCATCAACTAGACTTCCCACCATAATGTGGTTATGCTATATTTAACATCTATTCTCAACTGTAGGGTATTCTTTAGATAAAAAGCTACATAAGGATCCCCAAGATTGAAAAAAAAAAATACTACCAAGAATTTAAGTAGTGGTTCTGGCAAGCACACTTACCTTTAGAATAGTTTCCAACCCTAGCCTAGTGGGTTAAGACTTAATAAGATGCCATTCTTCAGTATATTAGATTCTCTTCTATGACCCCTTCAAACTTTTACTACAAATACTCAGATTTTAATATGAGAAATACAAAGGGGTAGGGCTAACTGGTATTATGAAAATGGTAGTTATCAACCAGGGAACTAATATTAATTTGGATGCACGGATATCTTTGGATGCACAAAGATATTAAAAATTTTAGGAAAAAGAGGTGGCCTAAAATGATTTGCCAGATAACCATAATGTGGGTGATATAACTAGAATAGGTGAGAGTTAATTAAGCATATAACTCTAGGTTTCAAAGGAATACAAAAGCGTAGGAAGAGAGGAAGCATATATTTGTTCATCAAGTAGCTGTCATCTAAATCATTATATAATGAGGTAGGTGGGGTTATAAGGCTAATGAGTATGAGGTTAAAACTTATCCAGTTCAAAAAGTAGACAAAATAGTAAGTCTGAAGGATATAATGGCAGCATGCTTCCTAGTCCACTCCTTAGCCGAAGCTGTTCTAACACTCATTTAATCAACAAACAAGTTGATAAGCCCGCAAGCACACGGTGGCATCGTAGCAAATCAAGGTCGATCCCACAGAGATTAGGTTGATCTACTGGACTATATTCCCTCAAGATATGCTAAGTGAATCTAAGTTTAAGATTGAAATGAAACCAAACAACTATCTAATCTAATGGATAAATATTCAAGGAACTAAGTTGACTAAGTAATTACCCGGTTCAAGAATAGATAAAGCACTCTCTCTCTAATTAAGAAATTTCAAGACCGATAGTCGAGATATCACAATCCTCTTTCAAGGCCAAGCGAAATACCCAAATTAAATCAATCATCAATTCTCATGGATTCTCGATTAGTTTAGCTTCATTACGCACACGATTATCATTTTAGGTCTTTCGATCGGTAATTCTCTCTCAAGATATCACACAATCAAGTCAAGTTTAGGGATTCCGACATCAAATTTCACCTTTCAGTACTTCATCCAATATCTAATCCAAGCAAGAAGGCAATCAAACTTCTTACAAGCAAGTCAAACTCCAAACTTGATGAAATGAATCTTAACAATTCAAAAACCCACTAAACAATCAACTCAAGCACATAGGCAAACGCAAGTTCAACATCAATCCCAAGAACTACAAATTAACATGAATTACACAATCTAATCTATCAATCTAGAAAGCAATAAATCTAAAGGAGAAAAGAGAAGAGAAAGGAAAGGGTTGCTCAGCCCGAACGCATGTTTGAATCCATCGATTTACAAACACAATCCTGCTTCCTCGCGAATCTCCCTCTTCTACTTGCTCTCTCTTACTCTCAAAATGGAGTCTGCTCCTAACTAGATGGTGGAATTGAATGGAATAGGATGATAGATCCCTCTCTCCAAGCAGTCAAGTGCATCTATATATGGCACCCCCCATTCATTCTGAGCCACAAAACCGAGGAAAACGAACCGGTGAAGCAGTTACAGGCCTGCCATGGATCATGGCATCCACCACGGGTAGACCATGGTGCTTGCTGGATTCGAAATCTTTTTCTCTTTTCTTGCTCCACGTTCTTTCTCAGCCACAAAAACTGAGGAAAACGAATAGGTGCAGCAGTTATAGTCTTGCCATATACCGTGGCATCCACCACGGACAGACCTTGGTGCTTGCTGGATCCAAAATCTTCTGCTTTTCTCTTGCTCCATGGGCATAGGACTTGGGATACCTTCGTGGTGGCCAATATGCACTCAAATGAAGGTCAATAGCTGGGTCAAATGGACCAAAATTCTACAAAAGTCACCAAAGAACTATACCCAAGTATAAAATGAGAATAGACGTATAAATTTTAACATAAAGCACATAATTCTCCTAAAAATATAGCAAAATGGCCCTAAAATGATGTATACGTTAAACACTTAACAAACTCTTCCAGGCTTAAACCGTTGCTTGTCCTCAGGAAAACAATAGATAAAATCGACAAGGGGAGATGCAGCTAGGACTCAAAACACATAACAACCTCCTTAAAGTAGGCAAGTCACAGTATATCACAAGCAACAATAGCAATCAACGACAACACCAAGTAGTGCGCAATACATTTCAGAATTAGGAGGATAAGAAGGTTTTCAAAAAGGTACGAGACCCCAAGCTCGACATCAAAGTTGATCACCCCCAAAGAACCACAAAGCATGTTATGCAAGCACATGAAATTGAATAGAGCTAAATGGAATGGTAGAACCTCAATTTGGGAAAACGTAGATCACTCCCACTCATGTGTTTAAAATATAGCATTGGTTCAGTCAAGGCTCATTCCAAAGATGCAATCTAAATATGCTTGCAAAGACTCTCAAATTCTCCGCCACTATAATCCAATGTACACANGACAATCAAGAGGACTTTGATAGGGCTGTAACATGGGCTAGAAGGGTTAATGGAAAGGAGTGGACAAATGCATTTGGGACAATGTTGAGCTACTTAGCCAAGTGACTANNGAGCAACCAACAAGATACCAAGCAACTGTAAAGTTCACCAACACTCCAAACCTCAACAATACAATGAACATACCTCACGAATGAATTAGGAAATGAGTTGACAAAGAAGGAACACAAGTTATTTACATATCCAATGCTAATCACTTATTCAATTTTTTTTCCTTTTTTTATTTTCTCTTATTTTCTTTTTTTTCGCAACATGACTTTGTCTTCCTTTTTTTTCTTTTTCTTTTTTTTGGGAAATGAAACGAAAAGTTGCAATTATTGAAAGGCATAGGATCACAAACTGTCAACTCACAACCTAATTTATATGTGTATATACAACCCAAATAAGAGGGAACCAATACGAAATACTCAATATCATCAATCCCTCAACAAACCAACATACCAAACCTACCTTAAACCTAATTATCATCAAAACCACCCACTACATACATGAATTGATGCTCCATTGACTTGGCTTAAAGGTAGGAATATGTGTTTGGTCAAGGGCTCATACAAAGGGATCACAACAAGAAAAGGATACAAACTCAAATGAGCTAGCAAAGGGGAAAAACATGTAACACAAGGGTAGGCTATTTAACTATGTGGCTAAAATGACCAACAAAGAATGCCTCTATCATATCATCTCATATGCACATGCTAATGTGGTTTTAAACAAGAACCTAGGTAAGTTCTAGAGATGCAACATGAAAGAGTCACACATATGAAAGAGTTATGAAACTAAATATAATGATTAGTCCAAATATAGCTCAAAATCTCATGTGACATCTATCAAAGTCTCATTAAGCTCATTAGATGACTCCAAGCACAAACATTAATGCTAATGATTCTAAGGGATAACAGAGTTCTTAACCAAGACAAGGGTCAAAACAAGAAATATTTACAAAATCTTCGCAAATTTTCGCACCAAAAGGGATTACACATCAAAAGTTACTAAAGCTTAGGAAAACTATTTTACCTTGCAAGAACACCATCCCTAAATGCAATCCTATATGCAATCTAAAATCAACTAAATACAACACCCTAATGCAAACAAAAAGAAACCTAAAACTATATGCTATAACAAGTATGCAAACTAAAAATGAAAATGAAAAACATAGAAGTACCCTTCCCCTATGCTTAAATAAAGCATTATTATTCAAAATAAGGAGACTTAGAGAAGGGGAACAAAAGAAAATAATCTCACCAGGTTAGGTGCAGAGTGCACCTAAGCTCTGCGATCTTGTAATAACCGGAGCACATGAAGCATCAGTGACTCTATCACGATGTCAAGACTCAGCCCTTTAAATTAGACATTGTCAAGGCACGCAGAATCTTATCAAACTCCTAAGCGTAGAGTTTCCAGGCATGGCAATAAGAGAGCATGAAAATAATCACAGTAAAGAAAGTTAGTGCTCTCTTCACCAAAGCAAAACCAATAGAAAAATCAAAACAAAAAGCAAAGAAAGTGTTCCACATGATTTTTCTAGGCTTATCCACTAGGTACATGCAATATGGGTCAAGGGAGGTATCATACCCACAAAAGTATCCTAGGGACATAGAATTATCAACATTCCCACCAAGCATACTAAACATGCTATTCGCATGTCCCAAATCAACATTAGAATCACAAATCTTAGGATTATTAATGGGCGCATCTAAAGAATACTGGGGGGAAATAGAGGGTAATGAACAAATAGGTGAAACATGGAGATATCCAAGGGGATTAGGGGAAAGCATAATTAAAACAAAGGGTAGAAAACTCCTCATGCACCTCTAAAAAAGTGTTAACTAGATTATGCACGACATTAAGACTATCTTCCAACTCAAAACATACATCAGTAACATCAAACCCAAAAGGCTCACCCACCTCAAGCCCCGTGCACTGAGCTAAAGGAAAGGATGAATCAAGTAAGGTCAGGACAACATCAGCACTGTCTTTGGATGATGCAAAGTTACGTTGTGCATAGCATGCATAATAAGCACACGAATTAGTAGCATGGTTAGAAGAATTACACAAATCACACCAAAAAGGAGCATAATAAGATCTAGCATAAAATGCGCAGGGATTAGAAAATGAATATCTAGAAATACGACTAGCCTTCTTAAACTCAAATAACTCCCAAGCAATCCAATCAAGTAAATACCATGCATCATCAATATTTTTACCATGAAAACCCGAATAATCTAAAAGAAAATGGGTTTCATTATTTACACCCCTATCAACAATGTCCAAAATTGCCATTTATCCACATAATAATTACATTGGGTAAGAAAAGCATGCAAATGCTTAAAATACCTCCAAAATAATTCATGCTCGAATTGGAGAAAATGGAAAATTGCCATTGCCTTTTATCTCAAAATTTTTTTAATTTTCAACTTTTTTTTTGATTTGATTTTTTTTTCCAAAGAAAAACAAAGTGCTTAGTAAAACCTATCAGGAAAAACCCAATATCCGACTCTAATCCCTGACAACGACGCCAAAAACTTGATAGGCCCGCAAGCGACGATGGCGTTGTAGCAAAACAGGGTTGATCCCATAGAAACTAGGTTGATCTACTGGGCTATATTCCCTCAAGATATGCTAAGCGAATCCAAGTTTGAGATTAAAATTAAACTAAATAATTATCTAATCTAATGGATAAATATTCAAGGAACTAAGTCGACTAAGTAATTACCCAGTTCAAGAATAGATAAAGCACTCTCTCTTTAATTAAAAAATTTCAAGACCGATAATCGAGATATCACAACCCTCTTTTAAGGCGAAGTGAAATACCCAAATTAAATCAATCATCAATTATCATAGATTCTCGATTAGTTTAGGTTCATTAGGCACACAATTATCATTTTAGGTCTCTCGATCGGTAATTCTCTCTCAAGATATCACACAACCAAGTCAAATTTGAGGATTCTGACATCAGATTTCACCTTTCATTACTTCACCCAACATCTAACACAAGCAAGAAAGTGATCAAACTTCTTACAAGTAATTTAAACTCCAAACTTGAGGAAATGAACCCGACAATTCAAAAGCACACCAAACAATCAATTCAAGAACATAGGCAAATGCAAGTTCAACATCAATCCCAAGAACTACAAATTAATATGAATTATACAATCTAATCTATCAATCTAGAAAGCAATAAATCTAAAGGAAAAAAGAGAAGAGAAGGCAAAGAATTGCTCAGCCCGAGCGCACGCTTGAATCTGTCGATTTGCAAACACGATCTCGCTTCCTCACGAATCTCCCTTTTCTACTTACTCTCTCTCACTCTAAAAATGGAGTATACTCCTAACTAGATGGTGGAATTGAATGGAATGGGATGATAGATTCCTCATTCTAAGTAGCGAAGTATGTCTATATACAGCACCTCCCGTTCATTCTCAGCCCCAAAAATCAAGAAAAACCGAACAGGTCCAGCAGTTACAGGCCTGCCACGGACCACGGCATCCACCACGGGCAGACCGTGGTGCTTGCTGGATCTGAAATCTTTTGTTCTTCTCTTGCTCCGCGGGCATATGACTTGGGGTACCTCCATGGTGGCCAATATGCACTCAAATGAAGGTCAATTGTTGGGTCAAATGGTCTAAAATTCTGCAAAAGTCAACAAAGAGCCATACCCAAGCATAAAAAAAGAATATGAGTATAAATTTTAACATAAAGCACGTAATTCTCCTAAAAAAGTAATAAAATGGCCTTAAAATGATGTATACGTTAAGCACTTATAACAAGTCTATAGGAAACTTATAGTCTACTACTGTGACGGAACAAATCCACACATGGTTTTACGCAAGACTATGTCCAAGTAGGACAACAACTAAAAAATATAATAGGTACGGGAAAGTTCCTATCTATAGTAGAGCTTATGAACTTATGTGCTCCAGAACGAATCAAGTTAATTAACTCAACTTTTTACATGGTAATGAAAACACAATCACTATATGTTGGTTCAGAATTCTTTATACCCCTTTATGTTCATTAGCTTGGTTGTAATGGGCTTCTCTCAAGCCTACTACCCCTTCTGCTTGTATACTACCATTAAATATCTATATAAGGTGGTGAAAATTCTCACTGCCACCTCCTTTTTGTACTGCAGTCCACAAGCGTAGTCTTAAACTGATTCATTTTGACTCTCAGTAAAGATAACGTCAGAGTAGAGGTGGCAGCTAATTGTGCTTGGATGCATAGTTATCAAGTCTTTAATTCCATTGCAGTATTTGACTCCCATGGTGAATAGTTTTTAGTTAATGTGCTTTTACAGTTATGTTTTCTGTCAATAACCTAGGTATTATCAAACAAGATACTTAGAATCACAGGAATAACATGAGTTAACTAAGGTATATTTATAGATTTTTACTAAACAAAACTGTTAAGATCACAAAAATAACAGGAATTGAACATAATATCACGTATATTGCAAATCGGTTATGAACATATAACTAAAGCAGTTCTTATAACCTTTACAACCACTTATACCACGTAATAATACCACCGCTTTTATTATAATTGATTGGAAAAATCTAGGCCCCATGCCCCATGCCATCCACCGTGGCAATGGACCTATGCAAGCTACGTCATGAGACTCGCACAACACTTAGGCCAATA
>NCQT01058655.1:0-15333 GCA_002740465.1 Stenocereus thurberi | reverse complement strand
TTCACAAGTACTGTGATAGTAAAATAGAAATGAAATATCCCAGATGCATCCTGAGACTAAAAATATGTTTTAAGAATGTGACATAAATACATAGCCAATAAGCAAGAGTTTTTTTTAACTAAAATCCATGTGTAACGTCTAAAATGGGAGAGGGAAATCATGGGCTAACATTTCCTCCATTTCTTGTCCCTTCTCGTTGCACATTTCCCTTGGTTGTCACCTAAAAATGCCAAATCAATCCATTAGAATGAATATAACTCCACATTATAGAAATTGAAGCAAACATCAATCATATTGACAATAGAAGACATTGTTGTATACTGCAGAAAGAAGTGATAAACTTACAAGTGTAATTTCGTCCAATTTTTCACGAAGCACCATATCTAACATACTTGGTGCAGCCTTACGTTTGCAAATTCCCACAGCCTACAAGGAAAATGAAAATTAAAAATTAGAACTTCAAAAAAAATATGAGTTCCGTGTTCTCTAAAGAACGATATTAGAGAAAATTAATTTTAAAAAATGATAATAAATAATTAAAACTTCAAAAAAAAAATATTACAATTTGTACCCCTCCTGCTAGTTACACACAGCCCCGTACACTGTAACACCCTTGGCCCTCAGCTAGAAGTGTTAGCAGTTCCTAAAATTTCTGGAACTAAACGGACAGTATTTCGTCTAAAACCTGACCATAACCCAAGCTTAAAGCCTTACACTAAGTGTCTACAATAGAGAAAAACAAGAAAAAAACATTCCAATAACTCAACTGCCACACGTCGAAGCTCGCAACTCAACAGGTCACACACCCGAAGTACACAACAAAAGAACTTACATAAAAGAATATACAACGCTCGGATTACACATTCGTAGCCAAACGACTTACTAAATCAGGTAAAAAAGGCTTTACCCAAGCATTTTCTCATCAACAAGAAGTGGAAAAGTGAAGGGAAATAAATTCTGAGACACAGAGAATGGTAGGCGGACCAGCATACTAGTTAAATGGCACAAAAGAAATAAAGGTGCCATCCATTCAAAGATAAGAGTAGGCTATTAAGACTTACCTCACACTTCACAAAGTAGCTGAAGCTTTCAGTCAGCTGCAATTCATTAAGTCGCTCGACATTCCATAATCAATCCAATGAATAAGTAGCACTATACAAGAATTAAATATCAAAGAGTGCATTTTCATTCCTGCCTGGCCAATTTGATGCCTCAAGTAAGGTAATCTTTATATAAAATTAAACAACTTGTAACTTCCTCCCAAAAACTGCAGCTCTATAGAGATTTGACAAACTTTTGTGCTCATGAGTCATGCCAAACTAGAAAAGGCTGGATGCGACAACTGTTTATGGTAGAGTTACTGAAGAATAAGATGCATGTGAGCGAGCAACCACTGAGAATTAAGCCGAAAACTACAATTCCCTTAAGGGGTAAATTCACTGAAAAGTCTGGGAGGACATAAAATGGATAACTTTGATAAGCCAGAGGCAGTGCACTGGAAAGAACATGGGTAAAACAAACAGCCTGAGACACCTAGCTTCTTAGAACAATATTCATAAAGAACCTATACTCTAACTAGTAAAGGCAGATGAATTGTATGATGTAAAAACATGTATGAATCTACCTTACTGTGAGGCTGCAAAAGGAGAGGAAATACAGGAGGGCTGGTGCTATAAAATGCAATGTTCATCTAGTGGAAAACCTTTCTTTCTTTTTATAAGGTATACACACAATGCAGCATCACTAAATATGAAGGGGAGTGATAGAGACCTCTGATTCATGAGAGTGACCTTCAAACCATTGCACCTCAAGAATAATCCATTCAATACAGAGGGTTTGATTTTGAACTTTTAAAATAATAGTTAGATGTGCATAAATCTTGGAGGCATGCCTAGAACCTAAAATCAATAGACACATTGACACTCATCAAGTGATCACATTCTTACAACAAAGAACCAAAAAAAGTGGCTATGGGTTGATTCTCCCTGGAGTCCAACATCTATCTCCATTTAAACTTCCGCTACACTCAAAGATTTGCCTCGTATTGGTCTTCAGGTTCGAGTAATCCACCTGCAAAATAAAGGGAAAATGAGGCTGGCAAGATGAATAAGCTTCATAGTACACCTATGCAACTTAAACATTAACATGATGGAAGAACCTTTTCTAGATCAAGAGCCAGCAGACAAAATGCACCCACTGGACCAACAGAAGGATCCAAATTGATATTATCTTACTACCACGCTTATAAGTGTGGTTACATTTATCTGCACTTATTTTGTGTGGGGATAGTACTGGGTATTTATTTTCCTGGTAGGCTTACTCGAGTGTGGTTAAATAAGCATGGAAGCATGACCTTTCTTTTGTAGTGTTATTGTCTTTGTACCTGCTTATGGTTCTCTATTTGCTTTAAATAGGGAAATATGCACACTTTGAAAGGTTTGAAATGTTTCTACCTTTGCAGTTTTCAAGTGTAGATGACGTGTGGATATTATCAGGCACACGAAGATTAGTTGTTTTTGTTGTGGCCGTTGATTTGAATGGAACGGCTAGGCCTTTTTTAGGTAAATAGGAATATCATTTTTGTAAATAGACCGATCTTTGGTAATTTTAATTGGTAATTAATTAGCCAGCCCTATTGTTTTTGGTGAATGTGCTAGTCTTTTAGTCTGTCTCTTCTATATGCATTGAGTTGAGGCTGTTTTATTGGAGGTGTTCATTCCTAAACATCTTAGAGGTCTTCATTTTATATGAATATAGTATATGTTTCGCTTTTTCTCCAGGCTATTTATTGTTATATGAATTTCATTAAGTTACGAGTCTTGTAAATATATTTCCAAAATTAGGTTATACGATCATTTATTAAAAAAAAGAATTACAATAGAATTGATAATCAAGTCAACTACAACGGAAAAAGTTGTCATAAATAATTAGATTTTTGTGTGTCACGTCAAAAATTATTCTTGTTAGAAATTTGCAATTACGACGGTTCCATACTAAATACAATGGTATGAACAGTCGTGCATAATTTAGGATTTCTACAATGGGAAAAAAACTTGTTGTAAGAAGTACGTCCTATAACTATGGTTATAAAAAACCATTGTAAACATATGCAAATGTTCTACAACAGAGTGGTCGTAAAAGGCCTTTTATGGTCAGGCCTTTTACAACGGTTGACGACGGTTTTAAATACCGTCATGAAAGACATATAACAACGGTTTTCATAACTTTTTACAACGGTTTTCTCCTTCGTAAATAGCACTTTTTCTACTAGTGAATCCCCCTCTTTCTGGGTTTGTTGTTCCTTATAAAGAAGGCGATAACTTACGAAACACACGGACTGGAGACGGACTTGATCTGAATGCATAGAAGGTTATGGCAAGAGCTAGTTATGACTTTCAAAACACATCTATATTAGAAAAGGTAGTCAAGCCAAGCTTCATGATCTCACTGAAACTCAGAAAGATCCAGTAACAAGGAGGTTTCTTAGGCATCTCTAAAGTTGGACTTGGCTTTATGCCACTGCACCCATTCAGAATCTTAGGGTAACAGAAGGACATCAGTCAGTGGTTGAACACATCTTAACCAAAGAGGCATATGAAAGTGAACATGAAAGTGCTCTGCCTAACCAAAAGTCTCTCATGTTTGATAGGCTATAATAGCCCACTTCTGAAATACGTCTATTAGTATTCACCTATATAAGGGTAGGAACAGATCATAAGATCCCTGTTTTTAGCAGAATCAAGGATGGTTCTCAGCCAAACTCTTCAGTTTTAGCTGAATCAAAACTAGCGAAAAGTCTTCAAACTCACAGCATCAGTATAAGAAAAGTTGTACGTTTAATCACCTAGGAGTTATAAATTAAGTTTAGAGCTCTATCCGTATGAAGCATTTCTCCAGTCTGGACGTTAAGACAGGTGGTTTATTAGAGTAGAGAGGCATACTGTGGTCTTCAGAGGTCAATAAAAATGCTCCGACTCTAATAAGGATATGGAGAAAGAACAAGTTGCTTCTTCCATTCATATCACAATCCATGAATGTGATAACTCAGAGTTAGAGATAGAGCCGGCGAAAACTTCTAAGACTCTCAAAGATGACAGGCTTGCTATAGTTGATGATTTAAAGGAGTTGAATTTTGGAACTAATGACGAGTATTTCTCTACCTATGTGAGCTTATTACTTACACCCGACAAGGACAAAGAGTGTTTTGATCCTTTGTCAGACTACAAGGACGTGTTTGCCTGGAGCTATAAAGTAATGCCTATATTAGACCTAAAGATTATAGTCCACTAACTGTCTATCAAAAGGGGTGTTTTGCCTAAGAAGTAGCCTCAGAGACATTTTTGCCGAAAGTTGGTACTAGAAATTGAAATGGAGGTTAAGAAACTCATCGAGGTAGGATTGATTCACGATGTCCAGTATCCAACATGGATTACGAACATGTCCCCGTAAGGAAGAAAAACGGGCAACTTTGCATTTATGTAGACTTTCGGGATCTTAATGACGTATGCCCAAAGGGTGATTTTCTATTGTTGGTCACAGAGCTCATGATTGACTCAACCACAGGCATGAAGCATTGTTATTCATGGATTGTGCTACAGGATACAATTAGATTCAGATGGCACTAGAAGATTAGGAGGCCACAACTTTTGCACACCTAAAAGCATTTTTTGATGCCCTTCGGTCTAAAGAATACAGGAGCAACTTACTAAGTGGCAAATGCAAAACATTTTTGATGATATGCTCCGTAAAATAGTTGATTGCTGGGTTGATGACTTAGTGGTCAATTCCAAGAAGAGGGAGGATCACATACAAGATCTTCGTCAGATTTTGATCAATGATAAAGATGTCAATTGAATAGGAATCCACTTAAGTGCGCATTTGGTGTCACATCTGGAAAGTTCTTAGGTTTTGTCGTTTATCATAAAGAGATTGAGATTGACCAATCTAAGATCACAGCAATGCAAGAGATGCACGAACCTAAGAATATGGAGGAGCTTTGTAGACTTCAAGGTTGCTTGGCATGTGTCCAAAGTTTCATATCAAATCTTGCAGGACATTGTCATCTCTTTGGTCACCTCATGAAGAATGGTGCACCATTTGAATGGGATGAGTTGTTCTCACAACTTTCAAGGAAACAAAGAAGTATTTATCCAATCCTCTAGTGTTGGGGGCACCAATGCCTAACAAACCTCTTATACTTTACATCGTAGCTCAAGAAAATCCATACGAGCATTATGCATTCAGAAGAATAAGGAGGGAAAAGAAATTTTTTTGTACTTCTTAGATCGTACATTGGTTGGTGCTAAACTAAAGTGCTCTTCCATTAAAAAGATCTGCTTATTGCTCATCTTTGCCATTCAGAAACTCATACATTACATGCAAGCCTATAAAGTGCAGGTGGTCTCTAAGGCTGATCCCATCAAGTACATCTTATCAAGGTCAATCCTAAATGGGTGACTTACGAGTGGGATGTTATCTTAAAGCAGTATGAACTTATCCACGTGCGACAAAGGGTGATTAAGGGGCAAACAATGGTAGATTTTTTAGCAAACCATCTAATTCATAATGATTAGAAGCTAAATGATAGCTTTCCAGGTAAAGATGTGTTCTTCATTAATATCCTCCCTACGTACAAAATGTTTGTTGATGAAGCAGTAAAAAAAAGATGACGCTAGTGCACGACTAGTTTTTGTCTCTCTCGAAAAGCACATCCTCCCGTATTCATTTGTGATTACTCAATTATGCTATGACAATATAGTAGAGTACGAAGCACTCAGCTTAGGTGTTCAAATGGCTATTGAGATGGGGATCCTCAACATGTGCCGTCACTCACAGTTGGTCATCACTCAACTACTTGAGGAATATGAGGTTAAGAAAGAAGACCTTGTTCCATATTATAGCATGCATTATAATTCCTGGATGTGTTGGACATAGTCAAGTTAGAAGATGTACCTAGGAGTGCCAATAAGATGGCTAATGCTCCAACAAGCCTTGTAGCCACTTTGGCACTAGGCACAAAAGAAGATATGACTATCCCAGTATGTAGTCGTTGGGTTATTTCGCTTGATGATGATGACATGGAGGAAGAAGTCAATGTAATTTGTGTCCTTGTGACAGAGGAAGAAGACTGGTGCCGATGAATAATTGAGTACTTAGAGCATGGGAAACTCCCTAGTGACCTAATGCACAAGATAAAAATATAATGGAGAGCTCCACGATTCCTTCACCATAATGGAACACTTTATCACCACTATTTTGTTGGCCTTTAGTTATGATGCTTGAATATAGGAGAGGTAAAGCAAACAATGGTAGAGGGTCATTAAGTTGTATGTGGAGCATATCAGTCAGGGTCTAAGTCATATGATCGCAATAAGAGGATGGGTTCCTATTTGCTAATCATGGTGTAAGATTGCATACACTATGCAAAGAGCTGTGATGCTTGTTAGTTCCATGCTAACTTCATCCACAACCTCCAAAACCTCTTCACCCTACAATTGCATCTTCGAAGCATACGGGCTTGATGTCATTGGACCGATCATGCCTAAGTTGTCTATTGGTCACTCCTACATCCTGCTTGCCACTGATTACTTCTCCAAATGGGCAAAAGCAATTCTAGTATGCGGTCCACTTTATAAGGATGCACATTATCTATCAATACGGTGTGCCTAGGTACATCATCACCGATAATGATAAGCCATTCTTCAACAGCTGATGACTAGCTTGTGCAAGAAGTTTAAGTTTACCTAGCACAAGTGTAACAACCTGGACATAATTCATACTGATTACCTCAGTTAATTTCATTTTGAAGTTGGGTGTCACATTTCAATTCAACATTGAAAACATTTATGCAAGTTGAGACAACAAGGTGGCCTCGAAATAAGATTTAGCAATACCTCATATCATTCGCTTGCTTCATCAAAAGAACGGAAAAAATAAAAATAAAAAAAATCGAAATATCGAAAGATTTTTGAAAAACATCTAAAGATTTTTAGCAAAATATCTAAAGATTTTTAAAGAAAATATATGAGATTTTTAACAAAATATCTAAAGAGTTTTAGCGAAAATATTTGAATAGAGAAAACATCTAAGAATTGTTTTCCAATAATATCTCAGATATTTTCAAGGAGGCTAAGCCTTACATAAACCTCACCCCCTTCCTTTTTGACACACCTGCTTATCTTCGTCCGTGCCAAGGGGGTCACCATCCGGCCTTTTTCTTGTCCTCTCTCTCTCTTACTTCTTTCACGTACTTTAAAAAAAGGTCACTTTCATCGTCATCGAGCCGTAAGCAATTATTTTTGCAAGAAAAAGACATATCTCCCTGGTAAGTTTACTGCCTTTATCTTTTGAAAATTCACATATTTTTATGCATATCAAAATCTCAAAATATACAGTTATTTAATGGATCATTTTCATGTATTTTTTTAACCACATAATCAAGTGAACCCACCAGTTATCAATTATTATGGCTTACACCCTTCAGTTCATCCGCGTAGTCTCAGATTAGGCTTCTCAATCAGCCTGGCAGGTATACACATATTAAATGATTATTGAATATACGAGCTCATCAGTTTGGGTTTCATTTTTAGACAATAACCGATAATAGTCATAATATAATTCTCTCTTTCCCCAGATTTCGAAGTAAAATGAATTGAAATGTAGTCGCTTACTGAAAAATGAATTTCTATTTATGCAGTATATGAGTAAACATATTGAGGTTTAGATATTCAGATATCTTGTGCTTTTACATTTTAGGTAAATAAATTGTGAAGTCTTAACCTAAACATCACTCGAAAGCAAGGAGACTATGAATGGAGTTAGACAAGCTCATAGTGACACTTCATAAAGTCGTGAGTCATCAATTGTGCGCCATTTGGACTGTGCGTAAGCTATGATGCTTTGTGATGGTTGTGTAAGTGAATCAACTAAGCCTTATCCTCTCTGGGATGGCGGTAATGCTCTAACCCTAGTACTTCCATTGTACTGACCATTAATCATTAGTTAACATTGATTGAGACTAGTTGAGTAATTAAGAGTTGTGGCGTTACGGTTGTGACACCAAAGTCTGAGTTTTAGGGGGTTTGCTAGGCGAATCAGACTGTTAAACATGATGCCCAATGTGAGTTTTGGGTATGGCATCAATATATAATGAGGGTGCTCTGAGCAAACTCGTACCCCTTGGTGCTAAAGTTAGTGGCCCGATTTGGCAAACTTATGAACCCTACCTTATAAGGGTTTAGTTTGTGGATTCTTAAGTGATTTTTCATGGTATCAAATTGTATTCCAATAAGCTATAGCTATATTAAATTGAGCACATGAAGAGGAATTGGAGTGAAACATATCCATAAGGGCCTATAGTACTGTTATAGTCGATGCGTAATTATCATTACCTTAGCGAATTGTATGAATGAGCTAAGTATCTTTTGTTATGCTAGTTGACATCATATGGATCATGTGCAATCGAGTAAGTGATGCTATGCAAAAATGTAATGGTATTGGCTAATTTCAAAATATATGAACTTATATAGGTTACTGTAAGCAGAAGATATACCCAACATATTACATGTTAAACACATTATGTAACTACGTAGGTAATTAAAAAATGGAGTATTCGGATGAGGATTCTAAGTGACATTGTGAACCTTGGGCCATAATCTGAGGTTATCCAAATAAACATTCTCTAATTTAGGCGCTAACAAGGTGGGTCATAGAGAAAGAAACTACATAGAGATTCGAGATTATGTCATATTGGGATGTAGTGAAGACCACCAGACTAGAACTGAGTAATGGGATTAGGGTGATCTCAATGCTAAGGTACTCAAAGGAAAATTCAAAGGGGCATAAATCACTCTTCCTCAAATTTTGATGGATTAGGGGAGGTGTTCTTTTTGGGGTGAGACATGCAAATGAGTAATGGGATTAGGGAAATAAAATATGCTAGAGAAAGATTTGATTTTGAGGGGGCACTTAGATGATGGCACGATCTAGGTAGCAAAAGCGGTGGTTAATCGTCTCAAGCATACTTATTGCACAAAAAGCATCTAGTTATACATATAAAACTTAAGGAGAAAGTCTCAAGGAAGTACTATACATGTATGCATATTTTATACCTAAGAAATTCTAGGAGTCATAATCTATATTAAGCCAATGAATGGACATAATCAATGGATATAATTTGAGGTAGTAAATGAGGTATGGAGAAGTATAATAGAGGTATAGAGAAGTATAGTAGAAGTATAAGGTCATAACTTTGGACTTTGGTTATTTGATCCCTTTATTGTTTGAACTTTGGATGTTTGATCTTATTTTCTAGCAACCCCCTTTATTGAGGTACAAACCAGGTGTAGCATAAAGTGCATTAGGCTAGAACTAGTGATTCCATAAGATAAGATTGCCCTATTCAAGAAGGCATCGCCTCAGCTCAATACTGATCAGCAGAAGATGTTTATAGAGTGGGAGGGGTATGGGAAGTTCCTATGTAAGTATCGAAAACGTAGGTGACCTTATTTTTAGCATATCAAACCCATGCAAATACAACTATGCAAGTCTTTATATTGATTTAAAAGCGCTTATGATAACCCTTGGTCAACTGGCTGATGTTTTTCTTTTAAAGTATATACGCTTGGACTTTTTAATTACAATTAGATGTTAGTTGTGTCATGCCCTTTTCTAGTGCAATTTAACCCATGGACCTCGTTTAAGTCCTAAACCTATTGTCCACAAAATCGCCCAGCCATGTTAACACTACTTTATTGAATGCGCTTCCAAAATTGAATTGTTTCATGACATTGATCTTCCTGTGGAATCATGACCACCAAGTTCGAGTGCTATGCTCTTCCTTTGGTCATCCATCTTAGGTCAAGTTACTTCTCTCCTTCATTATGAATCATTACCTATCTTGCTTATAATAAACTTGGGTTCTTTCTACTCCCCTTTGTCAGCGTTCTTGAGTTCATTATATCTATCCCAGACTATCCCCTTTATCTTGAATATTGTCAAATTAATCAAGCTGGAAAATAAAGCTTTTCCTTTTCATAGTAGTTTTACCTCATTCCTTAATCCTTTAGAGTTTTCCACCAAATGTTCTTGTGAGCAACTCCAAAGCTTCTTTGGTAACACTTGGAATATAAGAGAAGTTTACTTATTTACATCATCCACTATCTCATCCTCAGGTGCTTTTGCAACCTATTTAACCTTATACTCTTGATCTTTTGTTTTTCCCAACTAATTATTGTGAAGAAATTGAAAACCATGTGACTCTCCTTCTTCTAATTATACGAACGTACATATGGGTTCTCTCATAAATTAAAAGCCTATGTGACTCTCCCTTCTTATAATCATATCCACTTAAATTCCGACTGACTCATAGTGGCTTGGACGTTGTGACCTTATGGGTTCCCACAAGAGAACCCTACTGCAGACGGATAATTTTATAGTATAATCTTAGATCAATACTTTGTAGGATATATTCTTGGTAGGCAACGATGTCCTATCCACCCTTAAATATTTGATCACTGCTTGAAATGTCTGTCTTCACAAATTGCTTGGCTTTTAAAACTAGTATCAAATGTTCTTTTCTGTGGATACCTAGTGTTTGAGACCATTTGATCCTTCCTGCCCTCCATTCTTGAATCGCCTTTATCATTATTTCCATGCTACTTGAATTGCCTTTATCATTATTTCCTTGCTACTTTCCTTATATTCCCCTCACCCATTATTTCATAATCTATCATTCGCTCTTTTAAATTAAAATCTTACATCCGTAAAATTTTTTATTATTTTCAATCATTATCATACATCGACCTTGATTGTTTTGATTTAATTGTTGACCTCATCCCTTTGCTATTGTTTGTTTCTTTGATCTAGACAATCTGTTTGAAAGGTTCGAATTGGTATCTAAAGCTTGCTAATAGATTGTGTCATTCTTATTGATGTTCTTCCTTCTAACATTTCTCATATTTGTGGAGGTACCTCATCATTAAAGTTGCGTCCTTCCACTACAGTTATTTAACTTTCTGCTTTTTCATTTCAAACTTCTGAAGGCTTGTGTATTCTCAAGAATACTCATACATTCTTTCTAATATGATTGACCATGTTTATGAATCTTGCTGCTTATTACGCATTGCATCCGCAATTAACCTTAAATCTAATTTGTCGACACTTAACTTTGATCCTCATCATCTTCCTCTCCATTTCATTGAGAACGTACTTATATTTATAGCCTGCACCCTGTTCATCCATATCGATATGTCCATACAAGTTGTTTAAATTACATATGTAATTAAGCTTTCATAAGTGAGGGTGAATCCTTATTGTTGCAATTTCACCATTTCTTTTACTTTTCAACTCCACCTATAAGTTATATTGATCTTTCTCCATTCTATTCTATTACCTTGCCTGAGCTTATCTCATGTGGGCTAGGGTCAATCTATCATATCATGTTGATTGCTACAAGAAGGTCTTCCAAGTTTACCGAAATACTTTTCTCTGCCGAGACTATTCCAATCCTTTCCATCAAATCCCTCTTGGGTCGTTCTGTATGTGCCCTATCTTATTTCTTGACAAAGCTAGAATGACTCCAACTGATTCCTAGTTATACTATGTGTAATTTGATATTTAACTCTGCCTCCTAGCTACCCATTCTATTTTAAATGGTATAGAATGTTCAAAGGATGTAGACCATCTTTTGGTTGTTCTTATGGCCCATGTTTGCAAATCATGATGTTTATAGCCCATCATTTGTAAAATTTTTGATACAATCATGGTTCTTTTCTTCTAATCATTTCATGACGATACGTCCTCTATCAATCACTCCTAACTTCGCTGCTATTTCTTTAAGGAATAACGTTTTACGTAGTTATCGTTTCCATCATTTTAACCCTTAAACATATTCATCTTTAGCTACTAAACCTCTTAGTAGTCTAAATGAAGAAGGTTAAATTTTGAGAGAAAACGGAGCCTTAGGAACATTGGGCCCTATGAAATCTTTGAAAAAGCTAAAGCTAATGACTTACTGATTGATCTTGCCATTCCCAATGGTTTATGACTATGCCTCTTTAGAAACCACATACGAGGCTCACAAAGAAATGAGAAATAAATTCCTTATTTACATTAGGATAATTCAAGTACATCTTTTAGATTTGTAAGTTACGAGAATGAAACTTATTTTAAGGGCCAGATGTTGTAACAGCCCGAACATAATTCATACTAATTACCTCACTTAATTTTAGTTTAAACTGTATTTTGATTCATCATTTGAAATATTTTTGTTATTGTAGGGTGAAATGACAAGGTGGCCTTAAAACAAGATTTAGTAATGCTTCATAGTATTTGCTTGCTTCAGCAAATTGAATGGAAAAAATTAAATAAATAAAATGTAAAAATATATAAAGATTTTTGGAAAACATCTAAAGATTTTGAGCAAAAATATCTAAAGATTTTTACAGAAAATACGTAAAGATTTTTAGCAAAATATCTACAGAGTTTTAGAGAAAATATATGAGATTTTAAAGAAAATACTAAAGATTTTTTAAGAAAATATTTTAGATATTTTTTGGGGGGGGCCACAACCCTTTCTTGTTTTTGACACCCCCTCTTTTCATCCCATGCCAAGGGGGTTGCCACCCGCCTCTTCAACAACCTCTCTCTCTTGCTTCTTTCACTTAATAAAAAAAGAAGGACATGCTTCTTTCACTTAATAAAAAAAGAAGGTCAATTTTGTCATCGTCAAGCTGTAAACAATTATTTTTATAAGAAAGGGATATATCTTCAAGTTCCATTTACTACCTATACCTTTCAAAAATTCACATATTTTTATACATATCAAAATCTTAAAATGTATAGTTATTTAATGGATCATTTGCAAGCATTGTTTTGTGACATAATTAGGTAAACTCATCAGTTATCAATTATCAAGGCTTACATCCCTTTATTCACCCGACGACCTCATGTTAAGCTTATCAATTGGCCTGGCAGGTGTACAGCTATTCAATGATCGCATTGTATATATGAGCTCATTAGTTTATGTTTCACTTTTAGATATAACCGATAACATTCTTAATATAATTCTCTCTCTGTGTCTCCGTAATTTTGAAGTAAAATGAATTGAAATACGATTGCTAATTGAAAAGTGAATTTCTATCTTTGCAGTATATGAGTAAACATATTGAGTTTTGGCTCACTATTCGAATGTCTTGAGTAATAGCCCAATCCTAAATTATGTTTGTTTATTTAATTAAGTCATGTTATTCATTTTCCACATTTATTTATCTCATTTAATCATCCCAGTTGGAAGAATTCAATTTTAGGCCCCACTTTGCAATTCAAGTTTCATTTACCGTATTAATTTCGGAAAAATTGATAGTAGGCCTCGATAATTATGATTTAAAAGATTTAATCAATTTTCATAACATTTCAAAAATTTAATTTCGAACAGTGAAAAAAATTTATCGCACTCGGTTTACTTTTCTTTCCGAATCCGAACTCATTTATGGCCAATTTTGGCCCAACAAGTTCCTAATCCATTTTTTTGGCTAATTACCATCATTAACCCTAATTATAATTAGCAAAGATATTAGTTTGGGGCTTTAGATTTTCAGCCAAGTGTTTTTACTTCAATTTTCAGCCAAGTATATATGTCAAGCAAGTATCAACCAAGCATTTTTCCTCTACACAAGCAAGGCTTTCTTTCTTCTTCTTCTCCTCCACCCCATGGGTGGCCAACCTATTTTCAGGCCATGGTTGCTGCTGTTTTTGGTGGTTGCCGGCACTTTCAGCCACCACCGGCGGCCAATCCCCACCCCTAACACCACTAGCCATCATCCCCAACTCCTACCACCATCAAACACCACATCAATCTTCATATATTCAAGCACAAAGTGAGTAAACTTCAAGCCCTATCATGCTGATTTTCGATTTTGAATCTTGTTTTTATTGGTTTTTATTGTTGATCATGCTATTTTGATAAGTATTAGAGTTATCTTTGACGTGTTAAATGGTTGGTTAAGCAAGAAAGCACGCTAGGGTTGGGATTGTTCTTGATCATGTAAGTTTAGTTGAAGTGATGGATTTGAATTGTTTTAAATGAGATTTTGTGCTATTTGGCATTGGTAATGAATATCCAGATATTTATACTGACTTATATGAGTGATGGAGTGATTTTAGTGGGTGGTTATGCGAAGAAAAGATTGCAAAGATGTGATTAGTGAGCTGTAAACACACCTAAAATAGGGGCAACTTTGGGATCAAACTGGTACTGTTTAGCACATCCAAAATTCATCATTTTTGGTGTAGTGATAGTTTGATGAGTTAGCTTTCAATAGGCTTTGGAATTACTTAATTTTGAGCTGTGTGGACAAAGTTATGACCAATTTACTCAAGACTATGCAAAATACATCGAAACTGGGCACTGAACTGAAATAGTAACTTTACGAAAACATTTGTATTGATTGGGTCACTGAAAAATTGTATTTTTGGTGTGTGGATAGATCAATGAGTTATCTTTCAAATGCTTTTCAAATTGCCTTAATCCGAGTTCTGTGGAAAAAGTTATGGTCATTTTTCTATAACTGTGCAGATTGAATTGAAATTATGTACGTCTGTGTTCTACTCTATTTTTAGGGATCTTACTATTTGAATCATGCTCTGTGTCCCGAATAAAAGTTTTAGTGGACATTATGATGTTTTCATATTGGGGTTTTACATCTTATTTGGAGGTCGGGAGTGAAACACATGGATTTTCTAATGCAGACCATCAAACGGTAACATGAGTAAATACAGAACTTTGTGATATTTAAAAATATTTTCAAAAGTTTCTATATAATTATGGGTATTGCAAGGAAATTACAAAGTGTACTGAGTTCAACAAGTTTGATTATGTACAGAAGCTTACTTGGGTTGAAAACCGAGTTAAATAAGTATGAAACTGAAATTTGGAAAGTGAGCAGAATAATAACTCAAAATCAGTGAGCAGTGTAATTTGGACCAAGTTAGGGTCTTATATAAGCTTTTATGAACATCACAGCACCCCTTATGGCATTAAACCATCTGTCACCCATTTCAGAAGCATTAACCATTCTATTATCCATTTCAGAAGTATCACAGTTTTCATTATCTATTTCAGAAATATCAGAAATCTATATTTCATTTACATCAATTAATCTTTTCATTATGACCTCAATCATTTTCATTTGGCCTATTTTGCTTCAATTTATTGTATTTCAAGTTCAATAACCCTAACTGAGTTAAATCCGTTCATTTTGGTTTAACTTGTCTTATGTTGAATTAAAATCAGTTTATTATATTGAGATGCACAAGTTATGTATCCCATTTCAT
>NCQT01058649.1:16168-27716 GCA_002740465.1 Stenocereus thurberi | reverse complement strand
AGTAGCCTAAGCCAATTGAAATTAAACACATTCAATGGTGCTTTGTCAAGTAAAATGAAGTAATAGCTTATTGGGCTGGAATTGGACCTAAATGAGTTTGGGCCCCAAATATACACTTTATGCGATTGAAATTTTTCATAGCTCAAAATTAAATTTTTGAGATGCTATGAAAAATGACTTCACCTCTTAAACCATATTTATCATGGGCTACTATCGATTCACCCAAAATTTTACGATAATTAAAATCCGAATTGCAAAGTGGGGGTCTAAATAAATTTTTCCCAGTTGGGATGATTAAATATGATAATTAATGCGAAGAAATTATGAGGTGGTTTAATTAAATAAACAATCATGATTTAGGTTTGGGCTATTATAGTCTTCCCCCCTTAAAGAGTTTTATCCTCGAAAACTTAGGAGCTTTGACAAAACATGCAAGTTTATCTCAAATAGGTGTGGGTACTTGACTTGCATCTCATCCTTTGTTTTACCCAAATGGCTTCTGAGGAGGTATGATTTGCCCAATGTACTTTGATTAAAGGTATCTGCTTAATGTGTAACTACTTACTCCTACGATCTAGTATCTAGACTGGGTGTACTTCAAACAATAGACCCTCATTGACGACAATGGATTTGGTTAAGAGAGCATGGTTAGGATCTGAAACGTACTGCCTGTGTTGTGAGGTAAGTAACACGTTATGCACGTGTTTGAGTTATATAGGCAGATCTAGTCGAAAAGTTATGGGATCCAATCTTTCAATAAACTTGTATGGTCCAATAGATCTTGACCTCAATTTAGCTCACTATTCAACCTCCTTATACCCTTAGTCAGCGAAACCTTCTGAAAAACCTTATCATTTACTGGGAACTCTAGGGATCCTCTTTTATCAGCATAGCTTTTCTATCGGTTCCAATAGTCTGGTTTGAGAGCTGCATGGGCCTCATTGAATGTTGAAGAAAATCTTCATGACCCAAAAGATGATTTTGTCATCAATGTGTGCATCATTTTACCCTGATGTTTAATATAGATTTCTCTGCTAGTACTTTAACAACATCGATCACTGAGATTTTCATGCTTTCTTTAAATGCAAATGTTGGTCGTAGGTCATGAAATACTACAAGCTCCAACTTAAAACAGTTGGATCCATTGATATTTTTAGCTACTTGCCCATGTGACACTAATTGAACACCTAGGTTCTCAACCCTCTCAAGAGGTTTAACTGAGTAATCACTACAGTGTTCAGGTTTTGTTGTGCCTTCCTGGTCAGGGCATCTACCACAACATTTACCTTTCCTAGGCGATATTGGATCTGCAAGTCGTAATCTTTACGTAATTATAGTCAACACCTTCATCCAAGATTGAGCTTCTTCTAAGTGAAAATATACTTCAAGCTTTGATGATCAGTATAGATCTCATGAGGCACTCCATACAAGTAACGTTTTCAAATTTTTAGTGTAAAAACCACAATTGCTAGTCTGGGTCATGGGTAGGGTGATTTCTCCCATAAGGCTTGAATTGTCGGAAGGCATAAGCTACCACTTTATCTTATTGCTAATTTAATAGCTTCCTTCAATAAATTGGTCAAGGAAGATGTTATCTTTGAAAAATCCTTCCCAAAACTTGATAATACCCAGCTAAACCCAAAACGTTTCTACTCTCAATAACTTTGGTGGGCCTTGGGCACTCGGTATGTGCTTTCATCTTCTGCAAATCAACCTTAATCCCTTTCTTTGAAACCGCATATTCCAAAAATACCACTTCTTCTAAGTAGAACTCGCACTTCCTTAATTTTCCATATAATTGGTTTCCCCTCAAGGTCTGCAATACTGTCCATAAATGAGCAATGAGTTCATCTCTGCCATTGAAGTATATCAAGATATCATCTATAAACACCACCACAAGCTTGTCTAAATAGGGTCTGAAACTCTATTTATAAGATCCATAAAGGTCGCGGGGGCATTAGTCAGGCTAAAAGGCATCACAGTGAATTCATGGTGACCCAAATCTGGTCCTAAATGCAGTTTCGGAATGTCTTCATGTAAAATCTTAAGTTGACAGTATCCTGATCTCAAATAAATCTTGGAAAGGACTCCTGCTCCTTACAGTCGATCAAATAAACTAACTATTTGGGGCAATGGCTATCTGTTCTTGATGGTGATCTTATTTAGCTCTCTGTAATCGGAACATAACCTCAAGGTTCCATCCTTTTTTTTAAAAATAGAACTAGGGCGCCCCATGGTGACACACTTGGCCTGGTAAATCCCTTCTATAATGGCTTATCTAACTGAATCTTCCGTTTTCTAAGCTCTGTTGGAGCCATACACCGTAGGGCTTTAGAGATAGGTGGGACGCCAGGAATTAATTCGATCTCAAAATCAATTTCTCTTTGTGTGGCAGTCCTGGTAACTCTTCAGGAGAACATCTCTAAATTCACAACTACAGGGATATCTTCTGCTTTTTCTTCCTTCTGTTGAGGGTTAATAGCATAACATCGATACCCAATATATCCTTGACATAAGAGCTCACTTGTTATCATAACAGAATTTGAAGGATAAAGTTTTCCTCTCTTTTGCCATAAAACATATTTCTCTCCCTCGTTCATCCCTTGAGATTGCCTTAAGGTCCTCACAATCTATCTTGACCCCATAAGTACACAACCAACTCATTTCTAGAATGATATCAAAATCTGACGACTCAAATTGAATCAGAACTTTAGGGAATACTTCCCACCAATAGTAATTGGGATAAGTTTATAATAGATAGGACACTCAAGTCTAGAGTGATTGGGTAACTTGATTCTATAATTGGTTTCTGTCTCGTTATTTTTAAGTTTTAGTTGCATGGGAGATCGAGTGAGTATAAATGAATGAGTGGCTACTGAATCAAATAATACACAAAATGGCGGCTTCTTTCTTGCTCAAAAAATACGCCCTTCCTCCAGCTGCGAGCCTTGGAGGTGGAGGCCCCTGTCTGCAGCCTTCAATCATCGAGGACAGGCGGCAATAAGGTGCTCTAAGCTACCACACCACATAAATTTGTTAGTTCTCACTCGGCACTCGGGAGTGGTGTAGTTAATTTTTTAACATTTCTCATAGGGCTCTGCTAAGCCTGCAGAAAGACTCTTGGGAGGACCAGGAGAAGATTTCTTCAGGGTTACCCTTTCGCTCGAAGCTTCCTATTCGATCCACTTCCTCTTCTGATTAATCGGGTTCAAGGCCCTCAACTCAGTGTTCATTTGTTTGAGTTTAACTGCTCGCTCATATTCCTCTTAATAGATAAGGATTGGTTGGCCAGTTAGCTGCTTGCGAATATAGAAAGCCAATTCCTCTTTAAATCTTCTCATCTTTAGTTTTTTAGATGATACAAACTTCGAAACAAACCTAGATAATTCTGTAAACTAGCTAGCATACCGCATCATAGTTATACTGACACTCATCTTCAGTTCCATAAATTCTTTCTCCTTCTACTGTTGAACCACAATTGGGTAAAATTTGGCTCTCAGTCTTCTAGCAATCTACTCCAAGTGAAGTCAGGCCCTATGAGCCTCTACTTAACAGTATTGCACCAAATATCGGCTTCTCCAGTTAGGAAAAATGTCCCAATATTCACCTTTCTAACCCCTAGAACCTCCACCATAGTGAAAATTTTCTCCATTCCTTGAATCCATTCTTCAAGTTCAACTAGGTCATGCTTTCCATCATAGACTTTAGGGTTGTCTCGAGCTACCCTATCTGCTAGTTTATCATCCTTAGAAGGGATTTCAGTTGGTGCTGGGGGAATTCACTTCATAAGCTCAGACACCAAAGTATGTCAGTAATTAGGGTTTCTAATGTTATTAGCCAACTCAGTGGGGATCAGGGGCATTCAACTAAGGTTTCGTGGCATATTATGCGAAGTTTAGTCACCTAACCCCTAACCGTGGTTTGCGTTATCTCCTATGTGGGTCTTCGCATTGTCTTGCACAGGTTCTGACATTCTGGTTATTCAATAAATAGAGTAACTCAATTGCTTCACTAAAACCATCATATAAGATAAGCATACATAATAGCCTACGTGTATAGACTATAACGCTATAAAACTCAGGATAGGGGTTTTACATGTGGTCTACCATACTAGCATGTAGTAAAGAGATATGAGTAGCCATAAAAGTAACCAGCAAGATGCTCACTGCATATGGATCCATCTAATAAGCAGAATATAAGAGAAGAACATGGGAGAGATAGGCAGACATTATTATTGTCCCAAATCTCCAATGATATCATAATAACCCTCACTAACTAACTTTCTCACTCTCCTAACTCTACTCTCCGTACTTTGTATCCCATCAAGGAAGATCGAACCTGACTCTGATACCAAAAACTGTAATGCCCCAAAATGTACATAGTTTTCTATTTGCATTCTCCTTAATAAATTCCTGAATTAAGACTAATAAACTTGATGATAGGGGCATTACCGTCGTCCAAAAGGACAAGGCCTGATGTATGCGCACTAGAAATAACATAGTTAGGCATAGCTTTAACTATGCACATTCGCACATTATCAAACCATATACAATCAACTATAAACCCACCTATGGTTTATACACCACATTGAAGCAATTCACCATATAATCTACACCTCTATCCACTGAAGATTTCAAAATACATCTCCAAAATATACATGTACTATATCATTGTTGATCCATCCAGATTCCCTTGCTCAACTTATGCTCTTCAGATGGTTTGCTAGCATGAGGGCAATTCACTGAGTATTTGCCTAAAAGAAAACATAAAAAATATTTTGAACTGTGAGCTCAAGCTCATTACATGCATTCCTCTATTATTAAATGATCTCTGTATAAAGTGGCTGGGCACCTACTTTGAGATTCATTTTAAGTTAAAACAATAAATGAGATGAATGTAAAACTGCATTGCTAGTTATTATCTGATAGTGAACCCGTTGATACTGTTACGATCTATGGATAGGTGCACACTTGTCAAGCTAATCAAGGGACCTGTAATTGATAACTGATGGGGTCGCTAATTATGTGACAATCACTGAAAAAATAATTCGTTAATGTACTTACCAAAACATTATAATTTTGATAAATACGTGCTGATTTCTAGATATACAGGAAATGAGCGTGCCTGAAGTCATTAAAATGCAATCTCACTTGATAATACTTATGCACAATGAAAATGATAGATTAAGCCTCATTTCTACTTAATAACTGTAATTGTAGGTAAGTGGAGTTATAAGTAAACAACATTCACTCCCGTACTTTGTAACTTTAAGGGAAATTGATTAATTAAAAGGGTATCCATGATTCAAATAATTTATAGCTTTAATGAAAATTGATTAATTGAAAGGCTATCCACAATTCGAACAATTCAGTATAAGATAAGTTACACTAAAATGATTTGAAAACCAAATAGGTTAGGGTCATTGAACTCAAAGTGGAACAAATTAGAACAAAATAGAACAAAATGAACTAATTGAGGTGATAATGAAAAGACTCTAATAGATATAAATGGAATATGGGTTTTTTGATGTTTATGAAATGGATAATAAAAGGTTTATTGCTAAGAGGCGTGTTGTGAGGTTCAAGAAAACTCATATAACCTTAGCTTGGACCGATATACCCTCGATCTTGTATCATTACCCTCTCAACTTCTCAAATTTCATTCTCATGCCCACTTAACTCAGTTTTCCAGCTCAAGTAAGCTTCTATACATAATCAAAGTTGTTAAAACACACTAAAATTTGAAACTTCTTTGCAATATCCATAATTATATAGAGACTCCTGATAATATTTCCAAATGTCACGATCCCTCTCTTCCCTCATATTACTGTTCGAGGGTCTACTTTAGAAAATTCATATCTTTCCACCTCGACCTCCAATTGAGCTATAAAACCCCAATATGAAAAGCTTTAAATGTCCTGCAACACGATCATTCACATTGCAAAACATAATTCCCACAAATAGGCTTTCTAATATTAGGCTTGAACACAACTGTACACAGCTTCAGTCTATCCTGCGTAGGCTTTGCGAAATAGCCATAACTTTTTCCACATAACTCGTAATAAAGTGATTCAAAAGGAGTTTGAAAGATAACGCATTGATCTATCTACGCATCAAAAATCAAAATTTTTTACGGGGCCATACATTACCAGTTTAATAGCAAAGAGACCCCTGTATTGGGTGTGTTCACAGCCCTACTATTCTTGTTTTCCCTTTTCTCCTCATAATTTCCCTCTAAAATCACTCATTAAAACCATTTAACTATGCCTTCTTCCCTCTTATCACCTTACATAGCCATATTACTCCAAATTACTCCATAATTGTCTTCAGCTAATTTTCAATTCTCCTCTTTACCAAATCACTCAAAACACATCCATAATCTTACTTACTTGCATAAATGAACAAAAATGACCTCGTCTAATCAATTGGGGCAATTTCATAATTCACCCCTTTATGCAGAAATCACCTGAAGTCATTTTCTAAGTTAAATGACATGTCAAAGATTCATTTCTCATCCAAGTACACACAAATAACATGCTTGATACCAAGAGTAAGCTAAACCAGGCATAATCATTAAAACCCTAACTTATGAGTTATGACCAACTTAGATTCACCTTTAACTCGTCCAAAACCACACCAACACCACCATAATCATTTATAATGCTAAAGATTACTAAATCAAACACAAAACAATCGATAAACATTATTTTAACTTAAGCTTGCATGATCATGGAATACCTCAATCTTTACTTGCTTTCAAGATTAAGCAATCCATTAAAACATAAAAACAATTCTTATTTCTATCAAGATTATATTATCAACAATCAAACCAACCCAAACAAAAATCAAAACCAAGAATCAACAAGATAGGGTTAGGGTTCACTCACTTTGTGCTTGAAGGAAGAGGTATAAGTGATATTTGATGCTTGTGGGAGTGTGAGTGGTGGTTGTGGTGGTGGTTGGGGGCTGTTTGGTGGGCAAAAATGGTGGTGGCAGTAGAAATTCAGTAGCTAGGGAAAGGAGGAGGGGCTACCTTGTGGGGGGTGGAGGAGGAGGAGAAAAAGAGGCTTGATATTTTGTAATGGTTTTACTTGGATGAAAATGATCTAAGTTTTACTTGGTTGAGTTTATATATAGAAAAAGTAGCTTAAGCCAATCGAAATTAAACACATCCAATGGTGCTTAGTCAAGTAAAATAAAGCAATAGCTTGTTGGGCCGGAATTGGGCCTAAATGAGTTTGGGCCCGAAAAATACACTTTATGCGATTGAAATTTTTCGTAGCGCGAAATTAAATTTTTGTAATGCTATGAAAAATAACTTAACCTCTTAAACCATATTTATCATGTACTACTATCGATTCAGCTGAAATTTTATGATAATTAAAACCCGAATTACAACATGGGGGCCCAAATGAATTTTTCCCAATTGGGACGATTAAATGTGATAATTAAATGCAAAGAAATTAATAAGGTAGGTTAATTAAATAAATAACCATGAATTTGGTTTGGGCTATTACAATCTTCCCCTCTTAAAGAGTTTCACCCTTGAAAACTTATGAGCTTCGATAAAACATAGAAGTTTATCTCAAATAGGTGTGGGTACTTGGCTTGCATCTCATCCTCGATTTTCCCTGAGTGGCCTTTGAGAAGGTATGATTTTCCCAATGTACTTTGATTAAAGGTATCTGTTTAATGCGTAACTACTTAATCCCATGGTCTAGTATCTAGACTGGGTGCTCTTCAAAGACTTGACCCTTATTGACGACAATGGATTTGGTTAAGAGAGCATGGTCAGGATCTGAAACGTACTGCCTATGTTGTGAGGTAAGGAACAGGTTATGCACGTGTTTGAGTTACATAGACAGATCTAGTCGATAAGCTATGGGATTCAATCTTTCAATAAACTTTTATTGTCCAATAGATCTTGGTCTCAATTTAGCTCGCAGCTCATCCTCCTTATACCTTAGTTGGTGACACTTTCTGAAAAACCTTATCATCTACCTGAAACTCTAGGGATCCCCTTGTATCAGCATAGCTTTTCTATCGGTTCTAATAGTCGAGTTCGAGACCTGCATAGTCCTCATTGAATGTTGAAAAAAGTCGTCATGACCCAAAAGATGATTTTGTCATCAATGTGTGCGTCATTTTACACTGATGTTTCATGTAGATTTCTCTACTAGTACTGTTACAACATCGATCGCTGGGAGTTCCATACTTTCTTCAAATACAAATGTTGGTCACAGGTCGTGAAGTACTACAGGCTCCAACCTAAAAAAGTTGGATCCATTAACATTTTTAGCTACTTTCCCATGTGACACTAATTGAACACCTAGGTTCTGAAGCCCTCTAAAGAGGTTCAATTGAGTAATCACTACAGTGTATAAGTTTTGTTGTGCCTTCCTAGTCAGGGCATCTACCACAACATTTACGTTTCCTAGGTGATATTAGATCTGTAAGTTGTAATCTTTAAGTAATTATAGTCAACGTCTTTGTCTCAGATTAAGTTTCTTCTGAGTGAAAATGTACTTTAAGTTTTGATGATCAGTATAGATCTCACAAGGTACTCCATACAAGTAATGTTTCTAATTTTTCAGCGCAAAAACCACAACCGCTAGTCCTGGGTCATGGGTAGGGTGATTTCTCCCATAAGGCTTGAACTGTCAGGAGGCATAACCTAACACTATATCTTCTTGCTAACTTAATAGCTTCCTTCATCAAATTGGCCAGAGAGGATGTTATCTTTGAAAAATCCCTCCAAAAACTTTATAATACCCAGCTAAGCACAAAGCGTTTCTACCCTCAATAACATTGGTCGGCCTTGGGCACTTTTTAATTGCTTCCACCTTCTACAAATCAACCTTAATCTATTCCTTTAAAACCACATGTTCCAAAAATACCACTTCCTCTAACTAGAACTCACACTTCTTTAATTTTTCATATAATTGGTGTTCCCTCAAGGTCTACAACACTGTCTATAAATGAGCAATGAGTTCATCTCTGTCTCTGGAGTATGTCAAGATATCATCCGTAAATACCACCACAAGCTTGTCTAAATAGGGTCTGAAACTCTATTCCTAAGATCCATAAAGGCCGCGGGGCCATTGGTCAGGCCAAACGGCATCACAGTGAGTTCATAGTGACCTAAACCTGGTCTTAAATGCGGTTTGGGAATGTCTTCAAGTAAAATCTTAAATTAATGATATCTGGATCTCGAATAAATCTTGGAAAGGACTCCTGCTCCTTGCAGTCAATCAAATAAACCATCTGTTGGGGGCAATGGGTATTTGTTCTTGATTGTGATCTTATTCAACTCTCTATAATCGAGACATAACCTCAAGGTTTCATCCTTTTTCTTTACAAATAGAATTGGGGCACCCCATGGTAACACATTTAGTCTGGTAAATCCCTTCTATAATGGCGTATCTAACTGAATCTTCAGTTTTCTAAACTCTATTGAGGCCATACAATATAGGGCTTTACAGATAGGTAGGGCACCAGGAATTACTTCGATCTCAAAATTAATTTCTCTTTCCGCGAGAGTCCCAGTAGCTCTTCAGGAAAACATCACTAAATTCACTACTATGGGGATATCTTCTGCTTTTTCTTCCTTTGGTTGAGGATCAATAGCACAGCACCGATACCCAATATATCCTTAACATAAGAGCTCACTTGCTATCATAACAGAATTTAAAGGACAAGATTTTCCTCTCTTTTGCCATAAAACATATTTCTCTGCCTCGTTCATCCCTTGAGATAACCTTAAGGTGCTCACAATCTATCTTGACCCTATAAGTACACGACGAGCTCGTTTTCAAATTGATATCCAAGTCTGACGAGTCAAATTGAATCAGAACTTCAGGGAATACTTCCCACTAATAGTAATTAGGATAAGTTTATAATTGATAAGACACTCAAGCGTAGAGTCATTAGGTAACTTGATTCTATAATTGGTTTTTGTCTGCTTATTTTCAAGATTTAGTTGCATGGGAGATCGAGTGGATATAAATGAATGAGTGGCCACTGGATCAAATAATACACAAAATGGTAGCTTCTTTCTTGCTCAACACATACGCCCTTTCTATAGTTGTGAGCCTTGGAGGTTGGAGCCCCTGTCTACAGCCTTCAATCTTTGAGGACAGGCAGTAATGGGGTGCTCCAGACTACCACACCACATGCTTTCGTTAGTTCCCACTCGGCACTTAGGAGTGGTGTTGTTAACTTTTCCACATTCCTCACAGGGCTCTGCTAAGCCTGCAGGAAGACTCTTGGGAGGATCGGGAGCAGATTTTATCTGGTTTACACTCTCCCTCGGAGCTCCCTGTTTGGTTCACTTCCTCTTCTGATTAATCGGCTTGAAGGCCCTCAACTCAATCTTCACTTGTTCCACTTCAATTGCCCGCTCATATAACTCTTGATAGGTAAGAATTGGTTGACCAACTAGCTGATTGCGAATATAGAAAGCTAATCCCTCTTCAAATCTTCTCATCTTTAGTCTGTCAGACAACACAAACTCTGAAACAATGTCCATCATACACTTAGATACATCTAAAAAGTAAGTCCTATGCAGACCTAAGCTCATCACATGAGCTTTAAAAGCATCTCTAGGAATAGGCTTAGTTAAAGGATCAGATATCATCCTACTTGTAGATATATACAAAGTAATAACGCCTCTTGAAATGCTTAGTCTTCCTATAGAACTTCGGAACTTTAGCAAACTAGATAGCAGCAGTATTGTCACACATCAATTCTACAGGACCATCAATTCTATGAGTGAGATTGAGATCATGGACAAAACTCCTCAGCCATATTGCCTCTTAAAAGGCAACGTAACAAGGAACATACTCTGCTTCCATAGCTGATAGTGCTATGCAATCATGTTTCTTACTGCACCAAGATATGGTTCCTCCACCTAGGGTGAATACATATCCTGAGTTAGACCTAGATTCATCCAGATCACCACCCCAATCAGCATCTGAATATCCTCTTAACTTGAAGTCCCCACCTTAGTAGCAAAGGATCAGATCACTTGTATCATGTAGGCACCGAAAAATTCTCTTAACGACTTGCCAATAAGCAGGCCCTAGGTTACTTCGGTAATGACTTACCAAACCAACCGCAAAGGAAATGTCTGGCCATGTACACAACATGGCATACATTAAGCTCCCCACTACACTTGTATAAGGGACATTGCTCACTCTCTCCTTTTCTTTGTCTGTTTTAGGGCACTGATCGAGACTTAAGGTCATACCCTTTTCAACTGAAGTGTCCACGAGTTTAGAATAATGCATTATAAAATGTTCCAAGATTTTATTAAGGTATGCTTCTTGACTCAAACCGAGAAGCTTCTTGGAATGGTTTTGAGTTATTTCTACACCTAGAACATACCTAGCCCTACCCACGTACTTCATCTCGATGACGGAGGATAACCACTGCTTAGTGGTCTGGATCATCTCCATATTGTTTTCAGCCAATAGTATGTCGTCAACATACAAAGTAAGAAACATAATCTCCTTTGTAGTTTTCTTGACATACACACAATAATCTTCAGA
>NCQT01058625.1:0-10174 GCA_002740465.1 Stenocereus thurberi | reverse complement strand
TTATCCATCTCTTTTAAATATGCATACATCGATCAAGAGGTCTAAAAAAATTTAAGCTAGAAAAATTTAGGCAGGGTATGGTTATAGAGACAATTAAACTAGGTAGAATAACTCATTGAACTGATTCTAACTTTCATTGTACTTATCACTATTTTTTTTTTTTTCAAACTCCATTTGCGCACATATCGGGGCCCATATAGGGTCTTAGAAATTAAACCCTCACTGTCTCACACTCACCCGAGTAGAGGTGCGGGAGCAAACACTTAATTTTCATCATTACTTTTATTTATTTTAATGGCTCACTAGTATGGAAAGCAAGCTTTCCATTGGTAGTATTGTCTCAAAGGGTAGCATCCAGTAGTGCATGCCTCAAAGGGGTACTTGTCATTCCCAACTTTGACTCTATGAAAAATAGACAAGTAAAATCACAATTTTAATAAATTATTCAACTAATTTAATAGTTTAGGAGATGGGCCAGGTCATTTTAATGCGTCTGAACTGCTATATAACATGACTAAAATAAGATGGATAATCATGATAATTACTCATTAAAAAGATATATGAGGATCACCTCAAACTCCTCTGAAAGACAGCTAGCATGCTTAGAAGTCTTTACTTATAAAAGAATAAACTACAAAATAGCTAATAAAATATTTTTTTTTTTTTAAACAAGCACACCTAGCATAAACTCATATCATGCATTATTTATAAGAAAATAAAAGATTTTTTGTTTTTTCGATTTTCTACTTTTTTTTTCAAGAATAAATATTGTGAAAATTAAATGCAGGATGCACCCCCCAACACTTAATTCATGCATAGTCCGTAGTGCATGCAAAAAGAAAGAAATAATGAAAATAAAAGCAGAATTAAATTGGTACTTCCCTAAAAATGTTGGGTTTTCTCCCAACCAGCGCCTTTGGTTATAGTCGTTGGCTCAACTTCATAAAGCTACCGGATCTTCTAGTTGGATTTCTTCTAATAAATCAGCATTAATTTGGTAAGGTACTTTTGGAAACTCAGCATTATCAAGACTCTTAGTAAGCACAGTCAAAAATTCATCTTCATTGGACAAGCCATGAATATTTTGGGGTAACTCATCAATAACATCAAGTGCATATACATAATTCCCATCAGCAGGGAATCTCATGGCGTTAGAAATATTAAATTTAATCACTTTACCATCAAATTCCATGGTTAATGTTCCTTCATGCACATCAATTTTAGTCCTAACTGTTTTCAAAAATAGTCTGCCTAGCAAGATGGGAATATTATGACATGCATCAGCCATATTCATCACATAAAAATCAGCAGGTAACACAAGTTCGTTTACTTGGACTAAGACATCCTCTAACACTCCATCTACATAAATACTGCTCCTATCAGCTAGCTGAAGCACTATACCAGTTTTCTTTAACTTTTCTAAGCTCAGTTTATCATAAACAGACCTAGGTATAACATTAATGGAAGCACCCAAATCAAGCATAGCCTTATCAAAATAAAGGTTTCCTATTTTGCAAGGGACAGAAAACACACTAGAGTCTTTGCACTTAGGGGGAAGTTTCCTTTGAAAAACTGCAGACATATTTTCCTCCACACTTACCTTTTTATTCCCGACTAATTTTCTTTTAGTAGTACATAATTCTTTCAAGAACATAGCATAATGAGATACCTGTTTAATGGCCTCAAGGAGAGGTATGTTGATTTCTACCTTCTTTAATGTCTCTAAGATCTCTTGGTTAGCCTCATTCACCTTAGAAGTAGGGTTTCTAAATCTACAAGGAAAGGGTGGAATTGGTTTATAAGGTTATCTTTTCTTCTCTCCTATTTCCTTAGTAGTTTGATTAGAATTAGTATCTAACTCTGGTTCGCCCCTTTCATCTCTAACTCAGGTTCTAATTCCCTACTCTTCCTAGGTTCTTTTAACTTTTTCCCACTCGTAAGTGTTATGGCATTAACATTCTCCTTAGGGTTAGGGTAAGGCTGAGATGGTAACTTATTTTACATTTGAGCCTACAAGTTGCTAATTATGATATCAGTTGTCGACTGTCTGTCTTGAATCTGCTTAAGAGTTGTCTCCAAAATCTGGAACCAATCATCTATCTTCTTAAGGACTTGTTCAAGTAAAAAGTTGGTCCTATATTGATTAGAAAGTTGACGAGATGGTTGGTCAAAACCAGGTGGATTAGGCTTAGGGCCATACCTAAGGTTAGGGTGGTCTCTCCATCCTTCATTATAAGTATTCAAATAGGGATCATACCTCATTTGATTTTGGTTAGAGTGAAGAGCATTAACATTATCTTCTTGTAGAGTAGGACATACATCAGTAGAATGTCCCTCTAGACAACAAATACTACATATTACTGCTTTCTGAATACCCCCAGTAACAATCATATTTAACGTAGCATTAATGTGAGATAACTAATTCTGTAGAGGTGAACTAGAACCTATCTCATTTACCCTTTTAACTTGTGAGTCCCTAGTACCAAACTGTTGAGTATTTTGGGTCATTAGATTGAATAAACTTCTAGACTATACTGGAGTTTTATTAACCAGAGCTCCCCCACTAGCAACATCAACCATGTTACGGTCCATAGGAAGTAAACCCTTATAAAAATATTGAATCAATAGTTGTTCAGTTATTTGATGTTGGGGACAACTAGCACATAACTTATTAAATCTTTCTCAATACTCACAAAAGGTTTTCCCATTCATTTGTTTGATTCCACATATTTCTTTCCTAATAGATGCAATACGGGATGCAGGAAAAAACTTTTCTAGAAACGATTCATGCAATGCGGCCCATGTAGAAAAGGATCCAACAGGCATCTAATATAACCAGTCCTTAGCATTACCAAGCAAAGAAAATGGAAAGACCCTTAATCTAATTTGGTCCTCAAGAATTCCTTCAAACACCATAGCAGAGCAGGTAATAAGGAATTCACTAATGCGTCAATAGGGTTCCTCTCCAGCCAATCCATGAAACTTAGGTAATAAATTAATAAATCCTGAGTTTAATTTCAAAGGCTTATCTAAAACAGTCTAAGTGATGGATCTTGGTTGGGTTTCTACGTTAGGGGCAGTAAGTTCTCGAATAGTTGATATTCTTACCTCTTTAACCTGAAAACTTACTGGTGATCTGCAATAATAAAAACAAAACAATAAAAGTCGTATAATTAAATAGAAGTAAACTAGCAATTTAATTTTCTTTCCCCGACAAGGGCTCCAAAATTTGTAAAGCTTGTCACGAGCTACAAATTTAACCACTACTTCGGTTATTAAATACTTTTTACAGCATAGGAAAGTAGGGATCGATCCACGAGGAAAGATTGATTTAAAAAGGCTAGCTTAATCCTAAAAAATTTTACTAATCCAATTTATTAAATCTAATCTTAATAATTCTAAAACAATTAAAATCTAATGAATAAAAATCTGGAAAAACACCAATGATGCTCCTAAATATTTTGGATCTGGAAAGAAAACAGTAAAAAGATTTCCTAAATAATCTAGAAAAATAAAATCAGAATAGTAACTAAAATTCTAATTAAAAATCAAAACAACAAATAATAAATAGAAAATAAATATTAAAAATGTCAAATAGTAACCTAAAATATTATTCTTTAGGTATATAACCTTATAACTCCTCAATTGTATCCAAATAAGTTTAGAAAAATCAAATCAGAAAACTACCATAGAAAATCAATGCAGAATATTAAATCTGAAATTAGAAATAAAATAATTTACAAAAATATAAAGATGAAAATAATCTAGAAAATTGCCCTAATTCTAGGATATAGTTTTCTAGACTTAACCACGCCTAATAATCATAAATTAAAATTAAAAATTGAAATTTTCAGAATGAATAACCTAAAAGCTTGCACTTATCAATTTCTCAAAATAATTCTAAAAAATTATCAAATAAATTCCAAAAACTACAAAATTAAATATGGGCAGACTAGGACACTATATAAACCCTAGGAACTCATAAAAATCAAAAAAAGAATAAAACTAACTATTTTTAGTGTAATTTTTAATAAACCAATAATTAAATACTAAAACTGAATATCAATCAATCTAAAGTTATAACCACTCTAAAAATCAAAATCTAAGCTATCTAAAATTACCTAGACGCTTCTAAAAGACTATACTTTTGGGGGGGTTTGATTGAAATTATATGGTAACAAATAAAATGAAACAAAAATTAACAAACAAACCAAATTAACTATAAGCAACAAATAATTATCGAAGTTGTCAAATTTATCAAGGATACTTAGTATAATCTCAAAACACCATGCAAATTAATATTTATCATTAACACACAAGTTAATTTCATTCATGAGTTAAACTGTAGAAGATATCCACCAGCGGTTTTTCTCCGTTTTTCCTTAAATCCTAGTTTAATTAGGTCCAGTCCTAATGTAAACCCTACTAATTTGATAATCTTTACACCAGCGTAAAAATTTAATCAAACTGGAGCATTAAGAATTAAAAAAAATATCATTTAACATTTTGTAACTAATTTACCAGCAAATCGATTCAACAAAGATCTAAAGCGATTACCTAATTAAAAGAGATGGGTTTGAGCCATCCATGATTAACTAGGGTGATACCTAAGCATAAAAGAGTATAACTTTCACGTATTATAGTCTTCTAAACTATCAATCGAAATTGTATTAAACTAACTAGCTTGCATTCTAATTAATTTAACACGAATATCACAAACGATAAATGCTAATCGCTATAAAATCATGAATATGAATCAACTAGGTAATAAAGCGTAAGACTTGTTTCAAAATAGTAAATTTAGCATGGCTTCAAGAAGATTATAATAAGCACAAAAAATTTACTCACTCATATTATAATCAAAATCACCAAATTCACCCAAATAAATCATGTTTAATAATGAACTAAACAAAAAATAAAAAATCAAAATAAAAATCAAAAAAAAAGAAGGTGATTGGCGTGTTGAGATTATGGTGACGAAGAGGGATGTGCGTGTGATGATGAATCACGAAGATGATGATGGGGCTGATGAGTTAAAAGAAGGAGATGCGTGGGGTTATGGCGTGGCTGTGTCTGAGGATTATGCATGAGATGATTATGGTGATGATGTGAAGGGGATTGGTGTGAAGAAGTGGGTTGATTCTTTGGTGTAGTTGTGGGATGATGGTGATCATGGTGTGTGTGGTGATGATGTTATTTATGGTGGAGAGGAAGGAGGAGTGGGACAGCTAGCTAGGGTTCCCCCTCCCTTTTTAGACTCCTTCTCCCCCAAGTCTCCTAACTTCTCTCCAGCTCTTGTAACCCTAGCCCAAATAAATAATTATGAAAATAATATTTTTCATAAATTATTATTTTTGGACCGTCTTGATAGCTATGCATGTAAAACCCGAACTTCGACATCCTCTCTTCTCCTCTTTATTTTATTAATGCTAAACCTGAAAAATATATAAAATAAAGTAAATTACATGAAATAATATATATAATATAATCACAATAATTATTAAAACAATGCATGATTTTTGACTTAATAAATTTCCCCACACTTAGACTTTGGACGTCCCCGTGCAAAGAAATCTTAGACTCGACCTAAAAATTGACCATCTTCCTTTCTTATAAAGTCGTGCATAACTATAATATTCATACTAAGCCTTGGTTTGCTTTAAAAATACTTTTATTGGAAATTAATTAGTTTTTCCTCCTACAAATGAATAACCACTAAACATCCAACTACCCGCAAACAGTTTATTCATCAACCTCACAACATTTCCTTAATGAAATAATAAGATCAATAATTATCCATCTCTTTTAAATATGCATACACCGATCAAGAGGTCTAAAAAAATTTAAGATGGAAAAATTTAGGCAAGGTATGGTTACAGAGGCAATTGAACTAGGTAGAATAACTCATTGAACTGATTCTAACTTGCCCTGTACTTATTTCTCTTTCATTTTTTTTTTTCAAACTCCACTTGCACACATATTCGAGGCCCATATAGGGTCTTAGAAATTAAACTCTCACTGTCTCACACTCACCCAAATAGCGGTGCGGGAGCAAACATTTAATTTTCATCATTACTTTTATTTATTTTAATGGCTTACTATTATAGGAAGCAAGCTTTCCAGTGGCAGTATTGCCTCAAAGGGTAGCACCCAGTAGCGCATGCCTCAAAGAGGTACTTGTCATTCCCAACTTTGACTCTATGAAAAGTAGACAAGTAAAATCGCAATTTTAATGAATTATTCAACTAAATCAATAGTCTAGGAGATCGGTTAGGTCATTTTAATGCCTCTGAACTGCTATATAACATGACTAAAATAAGATGGATAATCATGATAATTACTCATTAAAAAGATATATGACGATCAACTCAAACTTCTCTGAAAAATAGCTAGCATACTTAGAAGTCTTCATTTAGAAAAGAATAAACTACAAAATAGCTAATAAAACCTTTTTTTTAAAAAAAAAAACAAGCAAGGCTGGTATAAACTCATATCATGCATTATTTATAAGAAAAGAAAAGATTTTTTTGTTTTTTCAATTTTCTACTTTTTTTTTCAAGAATAAATACTGTGAAAATTAAATGCAAGATGCACTCCCCCACACTTAATTCATGCATAGTCCCTAATGCATGCAAAAAGAAAGAAATAGTGAAAATAAAAACAGAATTAAGTAGGTACTTTCCTAAAAACGTTGGATTGTCTCCTAACCAGTGCCTTTGTTTATAGTCATTGGCTCAACTTCATGAAGCTTCTGCATCCTCTAGTTGGATTTCTTCCAATAAATCAGCATTAATTTGGTAAGGCACCTTTTGAAACTCAGTATTATCAAGACTCTTAGTAAGCACAATCAAAAATTTATCTTCATCGGACAAGTTATGAATATTTTGGGACAACTCATCAATAACATCAAGTGCATACACATAATTCACATCCGCAGGGAATCTCATGGCATCAGAAATATTAAAATCAATCACTTCACCATCAAATTCCATGGTTAATTTTCCTTCATGCACATCAATTTTAGTCCTAATTGTTTTCAAAAATGGCCTACCTAGCGAGATGGGAATATCATGACATGCATCACCTATGTTCATCATATAAAAATCAGCCGAAAACACAAATCCATTCACTTGGACTAAGACATCCTCTAACACTCCATCTGGATAAATACTGCTCCTATCGGCTAACTGAAGCACTACACCAGATTTCTTTAACTTTCCTAAGTTCAGTTTGTCGTAAACAGACCTATGCATTAACATTAATGGAAGCACCCAAATCAAGCATAGCCTTATCAAAATAAAGGTTTCCTATTTTGCAAGGGACAGAAAACATATCAGGGTCTTTGCACTTAGGGGGAAGATTCCTTTGAAAAACTGCATACACATTTTCCCCCACACTTACTTTTTCATTCCCTACTAATTTTCTTTTAGTAGTACATAATTTTTTCAAGAACTTAGCATAACGAGGCACCTGTTTAATGGCATCATGGAGAGGTATGTTGATTTCTACCTTCTTTAATGTCTCTAAGATCTCTTGGTTAGCCTCATTGACCTTAGAAGTGGGATTTCTAAATCTACTAGGAAAGGGTGGAATTGGTTTATAAGGTTCTCTTTTCTTCTCTCCTATTTTCTTAGTAGTTTGATTAAAATTAGTGTCTAACTCTAGTTCCGCCCCTTTAATCTCTAACTCAGGTTCTAATTCCCTACTCTTCCTAGGTTCTTTCAACTCTTTTCCACTCGCAAGTGTTATGGCACTAACATTCTCCTTGGGGTTAGGGTAAGGCTGAGATGGTAACCTATTTTGCATTTGAGCCTACAAGTTGCTAATTATGATATCAGTTGTCGACTGTCTCTTTTGAACCTCCTTAAGAGTTGTCTCTAAAATCCGAAACCAATCATCCATCTTCTTAAGGACTTGTTCAAGTAGGAAGTTGGTCCTACCTTGATTAGAAAGTTGATGAGATGGTTTGTCAAAACCAGGTGGATTAGCCTTAGGGCCATACCGAAGGTTAGGGTGGTCTCTCCATCCTTCATTATAAGTATTTGAATAGGGATCATGCCTCATTTGATTTTGGTTAGAGTAAAGAGCACTAACATTACCTTCTTGTAGAGTGGGACATAGATCAGTAGAATGCCCCTCTAGACAACAAATACTACATATTACTGCTTTTTGAATGCCCCCAGTAATAATCTTATTTAACATAGCAGTAATGTGAGATAACTGATTCTCTAGAGATGAACTACAACCTATCTCATTTGCCCTTTTAGCTTGTGAGTCCCTAACACCAAACTGTTGAGTATTTTGGGCCACTAGATTGAATAAGCTTCTAACCTCTACTGGAGTTTTATTAACTAGAGCTCCCCCACTAGCAGCATCAAGCATGTTACAATCCATAGGAAGTAAACTCTCATAAAAATATTGAATCAATAGTCATTTCGTTATTTGGTGTTGGGGACAACTAGCACATAACTTATTAAATCTTTCCCAATACTCACAAAAGGTTTCCCTATTCATTTGTTTGATTCCACATATTTCTTTCCTAATAGATGGAATACGGGATGGAGGAAAAAACTTTTCTAGAAACGATGCATGCAATGCGGTCTACGTAGAAAAAGATCCAGCAGGCATATAATATAACCAGTCCTTAGCATTACCAAGCAAAGAAAAGGAAAAGACCCTTAGTCTGATTTAGTCCTCAAGAATTCCTTCAGGCACCATAGCAGAGCAGGTAATGAGAAATTCACTAATGTATCTATAGGGGTCCTCTCCAGCCAATCCATGAAACTTAGAAAATAAATTAATAAATCCTTAGTTTAATTTTAAAGACTTATCGAAAACAGCATAAGTAATGGATATTGGTTGGGTTTCTAAGTTGGAGGCAGTAAGTTCTCGAAGAGTTGACATTCTTACCTCTTTAACCTGAAGACTTACTGGCGATCTGCAATAATAAAAACAAAACAATAAAAGTCGTAAAATTAAATAGAAGTAAACTGATAATCTAATTTTCTATCCCCGGCAACGGCGCTAAAATTTGTAAAGCTTATCGAGAGTTACAAATCTAACCACTACGTCGGTTATTAAATACTTTTTATAGCATAGGAAAGTAGGGATCGATCCACGAGAAAAATGATTTTACTAATCCAATTTATTAAATCTAGTCTTAATAATTCTAACATAATTAAAATCTAGCGAATAAAAATCTGGAAAAACACCCAATGATGCACCTAAATATTTTGGATTATATTCTGGAAAGAAAACAGTAAAAAGTTTCCCTAAATAATCTAGAAAAATAAAATCAGAATAGTAACTGAAATTCTAATTAAAAATCAAAATAGCAAAAAATAAATAGGAAATAAATATTAAAAATATCAAACAGTAACCTAAAATATTATACTTCAGGTATATCAGCTTATAACTCCTCAATTGTATCCAAATAAGTTTAGAAAACTACCACAGAAAATCAATGCAGAATATTAAATCTGAAATTAGAAATAAAATAATGTGTAAAAATATAAATACGAAAATAAGCGAGAAAATTACCCTAATTCTAGGACACAGTTCTCTGGACTTAACCACACCTAATAATCGTAAATTAAAATTAAAAATTGAAAATTTCAAAATGAATAACCTAAAAGCCTGCACTTATCAATTTCTCAAAATAATTCTGAAAAATTATCAAATGTCTTTCAAAAATTACAAAATTAAATATGGGCAGACTAGGACACTATATAAACCCTAGGAACTGATAAAAATCAAAAAAGGACTAAATTAACTATTTTTTGTCTAATTTCTAATAAATTAGTAATTAAATACTAACACTGAATATCAATCAATCTAAAAATCAAAATCTAAGCGATCTACAATTGCCTAGACACTCCTAAAAGACTATACTTTTGGAGGGGGGTTTGATTGAAATTATACGTAACAAATAAAATGAAACAAAAATTAACAAACAAACTAAATTAACTATAAGCAACAAATAATTATCTAAGTTGTCAAATTTATCAAGGATACTTAGTATAATCTCAATCCACCATGCAAATTAATATTTATCATTAACACACAAGTTAATTTCATTCATGAGTTAAACTGTAGAAGATATTCACCAGCGGTTCTTTTCCGTTTTTCCTTAAGTTCTAGTTTAATTAGGTCCAGCCCTAATGTAAACCCTACT
>NCQT01058552.1:12061-26990 GCA_002740465.1 Stenocereus thurberi | reverse complement strand
GATAAGGCTCCATACACCATGACTGGATATAACATGGGTCACTTATGTACGTCCTCAAACTTCATCAAATCATATACAAATAATGACTAACTAACTTAAAGTTTATATCAGCATAAACTTACATCAATGTCTACTGAAGCTCTTATCTAATGGTCTCCATGTAATATGAGCAGCCACCACAATGAACCCATCCAGATGTCCTTGGACCTTCAATTTCTTCAACTAACTCGGTAGAATAAAGAAAATAATGGGCATGCCTAAAACAAAAACTGAAAACATTTTGAATGGTTAGTCAAAGCTCAGTACATACATTACTGTATTGTAAAATAACCTTGAAACATTGGTTGGGCCCATGCTTTGCAATTCATTTTAGGTTAAAATAGTCAACGAGATGAATGTAAAGCTGCATTGTTAGTTATTATCTGATAGTGAACCCCTTTATACTATTACGATCTATAGATAGGTGTACACCTGCCAAGTCGATCGGAGACCTGGTTTGAAGCTGCATGGGTAACTGGAAGGCGAAGGCCCTATAGATGATAACGGACGGGTTCACTAATTAAATGGTAAATCGCTGTACAAACTGATTCATTGATGCACTTACCACAACACTATAATTTTGATAAATACGTGCAGATTTCCAAAGATACCGACGATGAACGTAACTAAGATCTTTTGAATGTAATCTGACTTGCAAAACATGTTTTTGATTTAATAAATATCTTGTGACTTGATAAGACTTATGCATAATGGGAAAATGATAACTACACCTCAACTCTATTTCATAAATGTCATTGCAGGTATGTGTAGTCAGTAAATGATCATTTCTTACATAATTGAGTAAGTAAAAGTATGTGTAATAGAAATTGAGTAATTAAATGGTGTACATAACTTGGGTGTTTCAATATAACTTCAAAACTGAATTAATGACAGTAATTAAATCTAACATAAAGTAAATGAAAGTAAAATAGAACACAATGTGATAAATGAGATTACAAAGGAAAAGGCCTTGATGGTGACAAATGGGGGAGTGGTTTTGGCCTTTTCTGAAATAGATTGCTGATGTGGGTTTAAGGCTCGCTGATGTATAGCTTGGTTCAAGATAACAGCAAGTACACTATATTAACTTGATAAATACATTTCACACATTCTAAATTGAGTAAGTAATAAAGGTTTGAGACCAAGAGAGATATATCTTGATTCAAAATAGTATAAACTGCAATAACTTGGTCTAATAAATATGGTTTCTGAGTCAAAAATTTTCCCCACTTCCCATATTTCATTCATAAATCCTTTAGATATAGAATTCCACCCCAATGAGTCATTGAACTCAATAGAAGCTATTAAGCTCACTAAACTTGGTTATTTCTTTGTAAAATCCATAATTGATTCAAAGCTCATAACCAAGCTCCCAAATTGCATACTTGTCTTCTTCTTTCTCATTAATCAAGCTAAAAGCTTCATGAAAGTCCATGAATATTCATTTCCCCCTTAAATGACCTTATTGGCCCAAAATGCACAAAATGAGTGCATAATCAATCTCATTCAATCTTTATTATTTCTCATTATACAATTACTCAAAATGCTTTCAAAAATCACCAAACTCAACATTCTCAATCAAAATTCATGAAATCTTATATGAAATTTGAAAATAATATGTACAGTCTACAGTAAAATTTTTAAAGTTTTTCTGCAAGCATATGCTGCATAGAAATCGCAATAACAGCCCAATTTACACCAAAGCAGGTCAGTTCACTTCAAAAATTCATAAATTTCACCCTTGATCTCAAATGGAGACCTAAAACCCCAATATGAAAAGACTAAGAGGTGTTGAAAAACTTTTATTTGCAACACAAAACATGATTCCCACAATAGGGTTTCCAAAATGGGACTAAAACATAGGTGTGCCAGTTTTTGGTTAAGCCTATGTAGTTCTAGCAAAACAACCATAATATTATCCAAAGAACTCAGATTAAGGCAATTCCAAGGGAATTTAAAATATAACAAACTGTCCTATCTACCCACCAAAAATCATAATTTTTCAGTAGGTTGATCATTATCAGTTTAATTCCAAAATCACCCCTATTTTTTGCCATTTGTAGCTCTCACTATTTTTGCTTTTTTCTCCTTTTTCACACAAATCCTCACTTGAAATCATTGCAAATCACCACAATCAGATATAGAACTAAAGGCCTCATATACATAACATATATCAAAATCACAACAAATATCAAAATCACAACAAATGAAACAAGCAAGCTCGGATTCAACGTTTATGATTCAACTCATTTGATCACAGTTCCAATTCATTACCCCCAACTTTAAACATCACTAAACTTAATAAAAATTGTATAATAACCGTCACTTGGTTCATAGAAATATAATTCATAACTTAACCAATCATCAAGATAAAGTTAGGATTTCACTCACTTTGAGCTTGGATACTAGAAGATGGAGATGGTGTTTGATGTTGGAGAAGTTAGGAGGGGTCGTACCTAGTGGCTGAGGTGTGGTGGGCTAGTAGCTGGTAGCCAGCAGAGGTGGCAGCAGCACCCAAAAGCAGCAGCAGTAGTAGCCAGGCGGCCGTGGGGAAGAGAGAAGAGGAAGAAAAGATGGACATGGCTTTGGCTAGATTTTTATTTTGACTTATCTTGATAAATTTGGTTGATATTTATCCTTCCATAAAGGAACGTTTTGCTAATCTATCCAACCTGGTATGATCATTCCACCCTCCCTTCTTCTCTTTTTCATTTCTTTTCTTTCTTTTCGTACTTAGTTGTGTGTAATGAGGACTATGAATATACAGGTGATCAATCTTGAGGAGCAATTTGGGATTTGTTGAGCTGTGTGGGCTATGATCACCCTTGGTTGTGTTCTGATTTTGTGAACATTTGTTAGTTGTGGATATCTAGGGTTGTTTTCTTATGTTCCAATTTGTGTTTATTCTTCTATGAGTAAAGACTTCTGAGCAGGCTAACTATTATTCAGAGAAGTCTAAGTTGATTCTCATATATCTCTTTAATGAGTAATTGTCATGATTATTTATCTTATTTGATCATGTTATATAGCCGCTTCAGAGGCAATAAAATGACCTAGTCCATTTCTTAGACTATTGAATTAGTATAATAGCTCATTAAAATTGTGACTTTTTTTGTCTTATAAAAAAGAGAGAGAAAAGAGAAAAACGAGGAAAAAAAAAGTTAGATTACCAACATGGGCAGGAGTAGGTGGTTCGGCACCTTTTCCCCTTAAGTTTAGGTCTCAAGTGAGCCTTATGCATGGAGTAACCCATGTTGGGAGAGTAATGCTCCTTTTTGGACCGATCGATGACTCGTGCCACACTAACATTCAATAAATAAATAAATAAAGTAGTGATGAGAATAAATTGTTAACTCCAACACCTCTATTCGAGTAAGTGTGAGACAGGGAGTGCTTAATTTCAAAGACCCTATATGGGCCTCAAATATGTGCGCAGTTAGAGTTTAGGGGGAAAAAAAAGAAAAGAAAAAAAGAATAAAATGCAAGGCAAGTTTAGAATCAATTTCAAATGAGTTATTCCTTCTAATTCAATTGTCTCTATAGCCATACCACACTTCAATTTTTCTATCTCAAATTTTTTAGACCTCATGATCGATGTATGCATGCTTGAAAGAGATGGATATTTATTATTCTTGTTAATTTGTTAAAGAGATATTGTGAGGTTGACGAAGAAACTCTTTGATGGTAGTTGGATATTTAGTAGTCATCCACTTGTTAGAAGAAAAGATTAATTAATTTTAAACAAAACTGTTTTTAAAGCAAGCCAATTCCTAGTGTAAATATCATACTTACACATAACTTTATAAGAATGAGAGGGTCATTTCTAGGTTGAGTTCCAGATTTCTTTGCACAAGGACGTCCGAAGTCCAAGTGTGGGGGAATTTGTTAAAAAATTTATGAATGTTTTTAATAATTAATTTGATTATGTTATATATATTATTTTGTCTAATTTGCTTTATTTTATATATTTTTTAGGTTAAGCATTAATAAAGAAAGAGGAAAAGAGAAGACATCGAAGTTCGAGTTTTATTTACGGAAGGATTTTACAAGCAAATTCATCAAGTTGGTCCAAAAAAATAATGATTTATGAAAAAATATTATTTTCATAATGATTTATTTGGGCTAGGGTTACAAGACTATTAGTCCTAATTAAAGAGGAATTAGAAGACTTAGAGAAGAAGACATCCTATAAAAAAAGGAAACCCTAGTAATGTTATGATATAAAACCTCATTCAACCTCCTCACCTCCTTACACACTCATGGCTGCATCTCACACATTCTCTCATCATCTCTCACACTCTAAAAAATTTTTAAAAAAAAGGGCACGCCATCTCACTTATCGTAACCCCCCTCATCATCGATCATCATCACCATCAACATCCATCATCATCGTCTCACCTAACTCCCACACTTAGACTTTCATAAATCATCAAGCATCATCACCATCAGCGCTTTCACCATAGGATCAAGTAATATATTTTTTTCTTTTATTTTATAAGTTTAGTTGTTACTAAACATGAATTATTTGGGAAAATTGTGTAATTTAACTTCTACTATGAGTGAGTAATTTTCTTATACTTAGTATAATCTATTTGAAACGATGCTAAATTAATTATTTTGAAATAAGTTTTATACTTTATTGTCTAGTTGATTTTTATTTCATGATTCTATAACGATTAGTATTTATTATTTATGATATTCGCTTTAGATTAATGAGAATGCATGCTAATTAGTTTAATACGAATTCATATGATAGTTTAAAAGGCTTTAGTACGTAAAAGTTATAGTCTTTTAGGCATTAATATTACGCTAATTGATCATGGATTGCTCAAACCCATATTTTTAAAATAGATAATTATTATAGATCTTTGTTGAATCAATTTTCCGATAAATTGGCTACAAGGCGTTAAATGATGCTTTTCTATTACTTAATGCTCTAGTTTGATTAAATTCTTATGCTGGTGTTAGGGTTATCAAAATTAGCGGAGTTTATATTAGGGCTTGACCTAAATAAATTATAATACAAGGAAAAACATGGAAGATCCGTTGGTGGGTGTCTTCTACAGTCTAACTCATGGATAAATCAATTTGTGTATTGATTATAAATATTTATAGATTATGCTAAGTGTTTTTCATAAATTTGGTATTTTAGTAATTATTTGTTGCTTTTTTTTTAGTTAATTGCTTGTGTTTGTGAATTTTAATTCTTAAATCTATAGATATTAATCTATAGATATTAATATTAATTTCGTTCACCACCCCCCCCGAAGAGTGGTTTTTAGGAGTGCCTTGGTAATTTTAGATTAGAAATATTTTGATTTTTAGTGTGATTGAAATTTTCAAATTTATTTTTTATTCTATTTTGCCATTTATTTACCAGTTTGTTAGAAATTAGGCTAAAAATAGTCTCTTTTGCATTTTTTTCATGTTTTATTCCATTTTATCATTTATTTAGTATCTTAATCTGTTGCTATTTAATTTCGGAATTTTTGAAAATTATTTCATAATTTTTCAAAATTATTTCGTGAGTTAAATAAGTTTAGGTTTTTAAAAATTACGTTTCTAATTTTTATTTTCGATTTTTAGGGTTTTATTAAGTTTATAAAGTTATATTATACAATCTAGGTAAATATATTATTTATTGCGTTTTATTATTTGTTTAATTTCAGATATTATTTTCGGTTTTAATTTTTTGATTTTATCTACTGTTTTATTTTTCTGAAATTAATTAAATATAATTATGGGAATATAAATTTATGAATTTTTAGAATATGAATTGATGTTATTTTCTATGAATTTTGATATTAATTTTCTGTTTGCTACTTCCTGTTTTAATTTTCAATTAATAGTGTGCGATAATTTTCTATTTTTATTTTTCCAGAATATCTAGGTTAGGTATTTTTTTTTAATTTTCAGAATTAACTTAGAATATTAGGGGTATTAATAAGAAATTTTTTAGGTTTTTACTAGCTTAATTTGATTTGTTTTAGCAATTTAAAGAAGTAAAGTATATTAGACTAGTCAACTTAAACAAGCTTACTCGCATAATCTTTCCTCATGGGATCGATCCTTACTTTTCTATGCTATAAACTTTATTTATAAATCAAAATAGTGGTTTAATTGTAGCTCTACGACAAGTTTTACATTGATCATGATCATCATTCAGATGTTCTCCACATTGAGTTGATGAAAGGGATGCCAAAGATAATGGACCAAGCCCTAAACCACGAACTCGACCTCTTCTTTCCTCCCCTACAACTTCCTTCATAACTTAAGAATAAACATCACCTTCCCAAGCAACATTCCCATTTGTCACCTCTTTACCACCTGGAAGCTAACTTAATTTCTCATTTATCATATCCTGTAAAATGCAACAAAATCAAAAAACAAAAAATACTGGCATTATTCCACACAACACTACCCAGAACATTGAATATATCACTATAGTATTCAAGCATTCAATATAACCTGCAAGTTCATGCTTGTAAACTTTAATTTCATGTCATGGCGGCAAGTTCATGCTTATACACAACCTAAACAACGCCTGCAGCAGCAATTACATGATATGCCAGCAAAAATATAATTAGGAAACCAAGGAAAGTCAATCACAATTCCTACATTGTGGTCGTAGGAGGTTTGGCTTAATTGATTCAATTTGAACCCTTATGCTATTAGTTTTATAAGGGCATTTTTGATTTTAAAGTCCAATTAGGAGCAGCTTGCTTAGACTTTTCGCGAAGAACAGTACTAACCACAATATGCCTTTTCACAAAATATTCACTTTTTTTCTCAGTGACTTAGCACAGCTTGCTTGGACTTTTCATACATTGGTGCAGGCCGAGTCTTGTGATCCTTATGGGTGTCTACATATACATGAGCTCTTGAAGGTTCCACTCCATTGACAGTCTAATAAAGCACATCACAACACAAATTCAAAAGAAATAAGAGGAATATGTTATAGGACTACAAACAAGAATGAGTAATAGACAAACAAATAACCTTCTTTGCAGTCACGCGAGCAAAGCTTTTTGATCCAGCAGTATGTACCATAACTTGATTTGCACGACTTTTCCTATTTATGACACTACGCTTCTGAATGTATGAACTAATGTTAGAAATCAATACCAAGTTTGAGATCATTCATAATGGCAATATGGTGTCATAAGATTAGAAGAATTGTAGCATTCACCTTTCCTTTATCAAAAATCTAATATTTTACCAAATAAATCCAACGATCCTTGGGTACACAATCAGGTCTATGCTCATTCATGATGGGAGTAACATTTACATGGTTTGCCTCATAATGCTTGAGTTTAAGGTCAACCTTAAAGTTACTCCATTTCCTTCCCATTGATTTTAGTATGTAACTTTCGACTACTGGATTAGGAATGATGAATTTTAACTGCCAAGGAAAACAAAATTCATGCTTTAAGGGGTACAACAAACCATATAAAATATTCCTTAACAGTATCTATAGTATACCTTGACAATTTCAAGAAGTCCCTTTTTCTCTTCTTTTGGAACTCGCCACCAGTCAGTGTATGACAAGGAACATAGCATTGGATTTCTTGCTATTGTACCCACAAAGTAAGCCAGATTTGACGCTTCATTACCGATTAGCTGCCACCGTTTATTCCACTCCACTAGTATTCTCTTTTTTTTAGGTTGATTCCAAATATGAGCCATCAAAGGAGGTCCTCTTTGTTTCTTAGATGAAGTATCAGAAGCTTCACATATTTCATATAATATTATAAGCATAAAATGTAAAATATAAAATATTATATAACTTTCACATACAATTAAAAAAAACAAAATAGCCACAACACAGTGGTTGTTAATTTCATCTTTTATATTATAAAAAAATACCATCAAAAAAAGTACAAACAAGTTCAGCATCCAACTCATCACTAAAACTGAGTACTCATATTAAAATAAGTTTATCTTCACTTAACTCATGATCGCTAATAGGACTACCATTAGATGGACCTGACTGAGCACCAGATTGTGTTATCACAATTTGCTCCATTTCAGCATTAAAGGCAGAGGCGGCATTAGAAGTCCTCTCATTTTGAAGTCCAATGTCTACTGTCTGCGATCTCTTTCTTTTTCCCATGATACCTATAAAACAAAATTAATAAGATCTCACACGTACATGCACAAGCATAATATCAAAGCCCATCAAACAATTACTTAATTAAATTATGAAGGCACTAGACAAGTATACATGCATTCCAAAAATAACTTAGGAATTGCACTGTCACAGTTCACAAATTAAGAATCAAGTTCATCTTCTTCATCTATATCTTTCATATGATTATCTTCTATGTATGTCCCTTCAACCAAAGATGCTGCATCAATTTCAACTTTACTAGCTCCTTTATTCAGTATCCATGAAAAAGACATTTTCATCTTCGGCATCTTCCCCAAGATCATAAGTCTCCCTCAATTTTATAGGTATGGGAATAAACCATTCAGTTTCTTGCCGATCTTGTACATATATGGCTTGTTGCACTTGAGAGGGGAACACAAAGGGCTCGTCATTAAATCTGTGGCCAGTATGTATCAAATATCAAAAATTCACCAATGCATACCCTAATCCATCTCTCTTTATTCCCCTCCCTTGGGTTACATCAACGCATTCACATCTAAACAAAACCACCTTAAAATCTCCATAATAATCCAATTCAACCATTTCAATGATGCGACCATAGTAGACAACATCTCCAACCATTGGCCTTGTATCACTAGAACTAGCATAGCTTTTAGTCTTTGCCACAACCATAACACCACTATTTTGAGTATTCACATTTTTCTCATACTTTCTTGTTCTAAAGCGATAACCATTCTTGACATCGAAAGCTTGGAATCTTTTCGCAATGAAATTAGGACCCCGAGCTAGTGACTTGATATGAGTCGTGATGCGACCATCGATTAATCCTTCTGGGCTTTTCACCTAATTCAACATCAAATAAGACAGATGATTAAGATAGATAAATATCATAAATGCAATGCAATATCATTATAAAAATGAGTAATATATACATATTCATTTAACCAAGCACTAAACCCTTCGGTATGCAGCCGTTCCTTGTCATGTGTTGTTGGACGTCTTCGCCTCATTATTCTGTTAATATGAGCAACGTGCTCTCTATGCATTTACAAACAAAATGATTACGCTAATCATAAGATCTCATAATATTGAATCATGTTATAGTAATTTCTTCAAAACTTACTTCTTTAAAGATTCAAGGCGTGTGTCTTCACAATTAAAAAGCACATAGTGATGTGCTTGCTTCCAAGCATTTTCATCCATCCTGAATCCCTCAGTACTCCCGTAAGGTGTCCCTGCACTTGGAAAAAGACAAGATTTATCTTCCTGAGTTACACTAGAGGCATTATTTCGAGCTTGATTACTAGACTCAAGCCCTTTCAAATATTGTGAAACAAAATTGAGACATTCTGTTGCTATGTATGCTTCTGCCATAGAACCTTCTGGGTGTGCTGGATTGCCCACATCAAATTTGCGCTCTTTCAAGTACCTGATTTTTTTTTTATTACAGAAAAATCTTGATTTTGGCATATTAACGCAAAAATTATATAAATTGATTTATATATAAAATATTTAAGAACAAAGATATTGTTTGTTACCTTTCACTTGAATACATCCAACGATAAATAACTGGTCCTACAACCCTAGCTTCATGTGTCAAATGAACAATCAATTGCACCATAATAGTGAAGAAGGCAGGCAGAAAGATCTTTTCCAAACAACAAAGAACTTTTGCAACTTGTGCTTCAATCAAGTTCTGCTCATGAACATGCAAAGCCTTTCCACATAACATTCAGAATATGGTACTTAGTTCAATCAAAATTGATGTGACCTTGTCATCTACATTTCCTCTCAATGCAATAGGAAGAAGATGTTGCATAAGCACATGATAATCATGACTTTTAGGACCACTCAATGTCTTGTGCTTTCGAACAGACCTTGAGATATTCGGTGCATACCCATTAGGAAATTTCACATTCTCCAAAGTTTCATAAAAGAAATTCTTCCCCTCTTTACCCATATTAAAACATGCTAGTGGCAAATATAGCCTTCTAGATTCACCATATCATTGAGGCCTTAATTTTTCCTTATGCCCAAATGTTGAATGTCATGGCGAGCTTTGAGATTGTCTTTTGATTTATGATCAATATTTAGCAAAGTGCTAACAATATTATCATAAACATTCTTTTCTATATGCATCACATCAAGATTATGACGCACTAGATTGTGCTCCGAATAAGGAAATTTTTAAAAATGCTCTTTTTTTCCATGTATACTCAAGAACACCAGTCGCTTGACCACTCATTTTACCTAAAGTGAACTCAATATTGTTCACTTGCTCCAATATTTGTGCTCCAGATGGTGGCTTACAATTGGTCAAATCATGAAAGAAATGTTGATGTCCCATAAAAGAAAACTTGTTACCATATTTCAATCTTATGGAGCATGTATTCATGTTGCATGAAGGACAAGCAAATCTTCCATATACATTCCAACCGAATAAATTTCCTAATGCAGGAAAATCATTTATTGTCCACATAAGAACTACATGCAACTGAAAAATTTAGCCACTTGCTGCATCTTATGTTAGTACCCCAACTTCCTATAATTCTATCAACTCTTCGATAAGAGGTTACAAGTACACATCAATATCATTACTCGGTGCTTTAGGTCCAGAAATAAGTAGTGACAGAATGAAATTTTCTTTTTTCATGCATAACCATGGAGGCAAATCATAACGTATAAAGATTATAGGCCGCACACTGTGACAACTATCTTGTCTACCAAAAGGGTTAAACGCATCACTTGTAAGCCCTAACCTAACATTTGGGGCTCAGCACCAAATGGAGGATATAATGCATCAACGTGCCTCCAAACTTGAGAGTCAGCTGGATGCCTTAAAATGCCATCCTTTTTGCGTTCTTTCTCATGCCATGCCATGTCTTTGGCCATTTTACCTGACACGAACAATCTTTGTAACCTCGATTTTAAAGGGAAATATCGTAACATTTTGACAGGAATTGCCTTCTTTCTTCATTTCACTACACCATCTTCTTGCCCTTTATGCTCTTCCCATCTAGAAGCATGGCATACAGTACACTCTATTGCACTTGTCTCTTTCTAAAAGAACATACGATTCATTAGGACATGCATCTATTTTTTCATACTTGAGACCCAGACGATCCACAATTTTTTCCTGCTTCAGTCAAGAACCAGGCAAGGCCTCAGCTTCAAGGAAAGCATATTTCAGAAGTTTTAATAACACATCAAATGATTTATTAGACCATCCAAAATGACATTTCACATTATATAAGTGCAATAAAAATGGCAATCTACTATATTTTATGCATCCAGGATACAATTCTTGGTCAGCATCCTTTCTTAGAGAATTGAACTTCTCCATATTTGGAGGATAATGTGCATCATCATTTTCGGTAGCATCCACTGTAAAATTCACCTTCACTCCTTCATCTTCATCTACATTCACATTATTATTACGAGAAGAAACTCCAAAGATATCACACAACATATCCATCACATCGTCGTCATCATCATCATTTAGATCATCATTATCGACTCTTTGGTTTACATTCAAAGTTGTTGTCACATCGTATGCATGTAGTGATTCCCCATGACACTATCATGTGTCGTGATCTTCAATCATTCGATGTTCAACAAACAAGATGATCAAATATTTCTTCTTTAGATCTATGGAAGTGATTGACACACTTTTTGCACGGGCAAGGGACCTTCTCATCCTTGTTCCTAAGACAAACTCCAAAAATTTATTAACCCCACCTAACTATTCATTCCAATTATAAGTATCAATCCATTTGCACCTTTGATGATCCATCCTCTCACTGACAACAAAATAATATATGAGCAACAATCCATGCAAGAAGCAAGAAAAATATATATTTAAATAATGATAACAAATCAACGAGTATTGTATGAAACTACATCTGCACACACGTCATACAAATACAACATTTCTTATAAATATGATTACAAGTAGAAGCCCTAAGGTTAACAAATGCCAAAACCTTCCCAACATAGCAGTTAACACCAATATTATGAAAGAAATTCAATAAATGGCAAACAAGAAGGATGGCCAAAGAAGAGGGAAAGACCATTGGAGAAAATGAGTAAGAGGACCTTCCTTTTTTCTTTCTTGGAGGATAACAATGTCATCACTGTTACAACATATAAACACCATCAAAATAATAAGTCATCATCATTAAAATATCATAAACTTTAGGCCACCTTTAGTTCCTTTAAAAATGGGAAGAAAAAGGAAGAAATTGCCTTAAATGTAGTAAAAACTATAATATAAAATACATATTTTATATTGTAGTTGTTTATATCATATAACAATAAAAATACTCTTAGAAAGTATTTACTACTTTTCAAAAAGACTTAAAGCAATTTCCTAATTTGCAAACAGAAATGGATTAGCTTACTTTTATATGATTTTATTGTGTGTAACCTTTTCACATTATATTATAGAAATGGATTAGATTAGTTCTATGAAATTTTATTGTGTGCAACCCTTTCACATTATAGTATTCTTATAGGTAGTTTTTCTTTTATAGCATAGACATTAATGATTCATCTCAATTATATCTAATTTTATTGTTTTCACAACTTTATTCTCCTTATATGTAATTTATTTTATCTCATTCGACATTCATATTGACCTAGTTCATTTGTTTGATAGAACTCGATGCTATAGCCTTTAAGACTTGTTCTCGAGACAACCTATATCATACCTTTATGAAGTATATATTTTCATACACCACACGACACTTTTTGTCCACATAACTAAAAATCCCATAACTAAAAATCCCACAAAAAAGAGTAGGTCTTTTGGAAAATCACCTGAACCGTACGAAATAGCAACTAGGAAACTCACCTGAACCGTGTGAAATTGCATCTAGGAATCTTCGCAAAAACACCATGAATGGAAACCCTTATATTGCATCATAACTAAAAATCCCACAAAAAAAGAAAAAATACAGCAAAAATGAGGCATACCGGTTCAGATTCGAAGAGCACTTTAGTGGTGCTCTAAAAGATAGGTCATTGAGGGTGAAAGGCACTTCAAGACACTCATGAATCAACTTCAGCCATAGTTCAAAAGCAACAATGACAACAACAGGGATAGAGTGCAAGGAAGATAGAGAGAGTCATTTTAATCTCGAGTAAGGGACAACAATAAGAGAACTGAGCGAGAGGAAGCCATGAGAGAAGGAGCTGAGGAAGATGAGTAGGCAGGCCGAAGAGGGGATTTTAGACAAGAATGAGCAAAGTTGGTCTACTTTTGGATCCGCACTTTTCCTCTCAGAGAATTATTATGGCTGAAGAAGTTTATGGCTCTTTATTATGCCCACAAGGCTTCTTTTAAACAGGCAGTTCACCGAAAACAAAAACAAGAGATACTTGAGCCATGTCAATCTACAATTCTAAATAATATCACTAGTCATATTCATATCATAATAGAAAACATCAAACCACAACAGGCCATGAACACTTCATAGATTTACTGGTCAAGGTGTTGGAATTAAATAACTGAATTTCTCGCTCTGCAAAACCCCATTTTTTTCCCCATTAAAAACAAAGGAATCTCAACTACAAACAAAGACCCCCCAAAAGGAACCCAAGGAAAATAGAAAAATACCAAATTAGACAAAACACGCGTGATTTCATATTTAATTTCCCATCTAAGCACGCTAAACTCTATTTAGCTCTATCACCAAGATGTAAGATTCGTGTCACAATCAGGTCAGTGTAGTGAGCTTCATGTACTTATGTATGGTGGGAAAGTATTGCAAGTATGGCTATGATTGGATAAGAAGCAAGGCACCCAAGTGGACTGGTTCAAGTTAATTTACCGCAAATCCAGAATTCCAGAGTGTGCATCAGAACAAAAAGTCACACCTTTGCAAAATAAACCCAATGTATGTTATCTTACACCACATCAACTGGTTCAAGTCAATAGTATACAAAATGAGACCCACCAAAGCAAATTCCAACCTAAAACCAACGAACCTTGTAATGCAGCCATGAACACTTTNNNNTGCCAATAAAGAAAAGTAATCTATACATCTTACAAAGAGGCATACCAAACATATCTTACAAAGAGATATACCAAATAGATTTGAGTTTCTCTACAAGATCATAATCCACCCACTAGAAATTGACTCTAGTGACTGCAACTAGCGAGGAAAGGGGGAAGAATGATTAATGATTAACGTAGGCCTCAGATGGAAGATCAATGTAATTAGCCTAGATTGAGACTAGAACTGCAATTAGCCATATTAGCAGAGAGTCAGAGACTATGGTGACACAAAGAGCCAACGACAGTGAAGGGGGGAGAGAGAGAGAAAGAGAGAGAGACCTACCTAGATAGCACATCCACTGAGAAATTTCGGCACTTTCTTGACCTTTTCGATGGGGAAATAGCCGGAGCATGCAATTGTGTGCGAGAATCCTTGAACCTATACTTCTCCGTAGTGGCATGAGAACAAGAAAGGGTTGCGCCTGGCTGAAATGAGCAATTTTACAATGGAAATAGCTCGATTATAGAGAAATTTCACCGGAGAAATTGTTGGATTTCACCGGAGAATTAAGCGAGATGTGTGTGTGCCAGCTGCAAAATGACGGAAGGACTTCGACTGTTTATTTTTGGAGAGCATGAGAATGAAGTTGTGTGTGTCCCGCATTTTTTTAATTTTCAACGTGCAATTGATGGGGCTGGGCGCGCTAATGAATAATGGACTATAGAGGCATTTTTATAAACGCTACCAAAGCCCACGAATTCTAACATGGCTTATTACTTGG